>PVJO010024615.1:0-24074 GCA_004026905.1 Hystrix cristata
TGCATCTGTGATCAAAGACATGACATTGTGAAAAGGCAAAACTATGAAGACAGTAAAAAGATTAGTAGTTGACAGGGTGGAGTGAGGTAAAGAAAGGATGAAAAGAGAGCATGGAGTATTAGGGCAGTGAAACTACTCTGTATGATACAAGAATGATGGGTACATGACCAACTCACAGAATGTACAAAACCCAGAGTGAACCCTAATATAAAGTTTAGACCCTGTGTAATAATGATGTGTCAGTTTAGCTTCATTAAGTGTAACAAATGTATCATCTGGTGGGGGATGTTATAAAGGGAGAGGTTATGCATATGTGGGTCCAAGGATTATACAGGAACTCTCTGTACCTGCCTCTCATTTTTTTCTATGAAGCTCAAACTGTTATAAAAGTTAAGCCTATTTTTAAAAAGGCAAAGAAGAATGTAAAATTCAGTCAGGTGCTAAAATGGATCCTGGGAGCCACACAAATGAATGACTTTCTTTTTAAGCCAATTCCTATCAACTGTTAAAAACAAGACAAGCCAACAAATCTCTCAAGGACATGTGAGAACATTATTAATGATGACACATGTATCAAAAAAGCAGAACAAGCAATAATATGAAATTTTGAAACTACATTTCAAATATATCCTGATTTCTGTAATCAGCTTTTATACCGTAAATTGCTACTTCATCATGGTAAATTTGCAAATGTACTGGGAAACTTAAAAAATTCTTTTAACACCTGTTTTAGGGACACCAACCACTTTATATTGGCCCCTCTGCACATTTAGAAAACAAGATTCATTTATCAAGTCTGCTTAAATTTTAAAACGTGAGTGCATTCAGAGATCATTTTATTTTGAAGAGTAGAAAGAAGCACAAGGGAGCTTCTAAATGTTGGTCTCGTTATGTTTCCAATTATTTCAATTATTTCCGATTATGCATAAGACAATTTTTCCTCTGACAAAATGCTGGATAAAGATATCCCCGGGAATTCAAATAGCAGCAGTCCTTTTATATATGGTAAATTATGTTCTCAGGAGAAAAAACAGCTGTACATTGGGTAATATAATATAGATTTGATTGTCTTCTGGAAATACTCTCATAGCAAAGGCTTATATAACTAAACCTAGTCCCAATTTTATATGTAAGTGATTACAAACACCTTATTTAATCAACTATTCTGCATTATTTCAATTCCAGAAGAAAAATATACTAGCCAAAATAATAAACTACGCTTAGTTTTGTGTGTAGTTACACAATTCCCCAGACTCAGTAATTTATAAAGAACAGAGATTTATTTTTCCAGTTCTCCAGGCTGAGAATTCCAAGGTTGAAGGGCCACACATCTGGCAAGGGCTTTTCTTGCTGTGTCACAACATGGCTGAAGGCATCACACAGTGAGAGAAAAGGAAGTGGACCAAAGTCATTCAGGAGCCTACGCCTTCAAATGCTAGTCTGCCTCCACAATAATGACATTAATTCTCACAGTTTAATCACCTCTTAAAAGCCCCACCTCTCAATACTGTTGAATTGGAGGTTAAATTTCCAATACATAACCTTTTCTTGGTGGGGGCGCTAACTCAAATAACTTCACATGCCTACTATGATTCCTGCTTGATTTTACGATAAAAATTCAAGAATGAAGAAATGACACCACTCAACTCATAGAAATAACAAATCTTTCTTTAGATAAAATATATCTAAAAAAATTATCTATCTATCTATCTATCTATCTATCTATCTATATCTGCCCAGCCAACAAGCCAAAGAGCTCTTTCTTAGGGACTTTCTTATAGCAGTGGGTCTTTAATAGCCACAGTTGTTTGGCATAGTTGAGGGAGGATAAAAGAAATAAAGTAAGTAGAAAGGAGACAAGAAGAACTACAGTTCTAAGGACTGATCAAAGGCTATCTATATCTGTATTCCATATATTTACTTTTACGCTTATGACCAGGTATTTCAGAAACTCAAGAGTCAGTTTATTCCCTCCTCATATACTAATCTACTACCTGGACAGAAAATTTAAAAAGCCAGACTGGCCAACACCCTAAAAACCCTCAGGATTAAGAAACTAAGACAGGGGAAGATTTGTAACAGGGAACTAGAGACTGGGCATGCAGTTGCCCTGTGTGTAACTAAAAGCAGGATAAAGCTTGGCATCTCTGCCTTCATTTCATGTCTCCCTTATTATCTTAAAACTCTGAGTCAGATCCCTACTCAGCTCTGCACACAGGCACTCAGGAAATATCTGTATTGCAAGGTTTATTAGCACTAAATATACCTGATCTATCTCATCACCCTTCAGGACTGAGGACATCACCATAAGAATCACTACAGTTATTTTCAAGGTTACAGGGATACTCAGTTGCCAGCTTTTATAAAGTCCACTTCCAGATTATCCTCGAAAGGTGCCTTGAAGTCTTCAAACCTACTGTCACCTTAGATTCCAAAAAAACAGACCCTTATATACCAATACATGAGGCAATCACCTCCCCTCAAGCAGAAACGATTACCCCATGACCAGAATCGAGGCCGCCCCCCACCATGAGCAAGAACAATCATTTCACAGGAACTGAATTGCCCCTCAAATTAGAAAGATTCCTCTAGAGCTACAAAAATCAGACCTGAGATAATGATTACTCTGTCCCCAGACCACCTCAATACCCTATAAAACTGGTCTCATTTCTTTGTGAGTAGATCATTCTGAAACTTCTTCAGCACATTAAGCTGGAATCTTTTCCTATTCTGTGTCTAATAAACCTTTCTATACTCAGGCTACATGTACTGAAATTCTTTTTCAGTGTTGTGAGTCAAGAAACTACTTGGCAGGCAGAATTGAGGTCCCCATCTCCTCTGTGAGGGACCTCCTCAGACATGTGCAGTGACAAAATCAACATCTGAGGGAATAAAACCTGACCTAACAAAATTCTATCTCACCATGGAATTAAGACTTTTGAAGAGAAAGGAACACGTAACGGCTTTTTGAAAATTTCACATTTTTATTAAGCTTTTTTTTTTAAAAAAAAAAGAATTACGTATGGTTCAAACGCTAGAAGATTTCTGATCCTAAGACTCTAGCTCTTCAATACTACTACCTATACTTTGAATTTTAATGTTAAAGTATCACTGTTTTAAGGTGAAGATAATCCAAATTTACTCTTCAGCAGGTTCTAGCTATCCTTAGATATTTCAGAATGTGAGTTCACAACAGTTTCTTTAGAAGCTGTGAAATAAAGGTTTCTGGTGTATAATTACATTAATATTACATATTACATATTAATAATGATACATAACATTTGTTATATATTACAAAGATATATCAACTATAAAAATACACTAGCAAATAAAAGGAAATAAATGATTTTCAAACTCAAAAATAATATATCTATGTATCTCTACCTGTATATATTATCTCAGTTCACAAACATGATTGTTTCTATGATCTTGGCTGCAAACTGAATTGGAAGAGAAAAGAATCGAATTGAATTAGGTTCAGTGTTGACCTTCCAGGGAAATTTGACTTGGTTCTCATCCAGTTTGGTTTGCAACCAGAACTATGGAGAGAAACAAGTTCATGAACTGAAGTACCACTGTACATATTTGTATATACATATATATATTATATAAACACACGTTTTCTATCTTAACCTTAAGAGGCAGATGCTATCTTACACGTTAGAGTAATACAGTGAACTGCAAGTGGTGTGATGACATGATTGGTATCCCTGCTGCCTTCTTGCTTTAATTCTCAAATGGAGCCTGTCTGTCCTCCACTGCCTCTTTTCCCCAGATGGTATGGGATATTCCCATTCTTAGGGCTGTGAGGATACGCTTTAATCTAGTCTCCTACCTTTTGTAGAACATTTTAATCTTATATTTATTTTCTTGGTATGCTACCTTATACAGATGGTCACAATTTATGACAGATCTACTTATTATTTTCAGCTTCGAGATAGTGCAAAAATGATACATATTCAGCAGAAAAATACTTTGAATTTTGCTCTTTTCCCAGGCTAGCAATATGTGTTACAATGCTCTTGTAATACTGGGCAGCTTCAGGGAGCCATAGCTTTCAGTAAGTCACACAATCAGGGCAGGAAACAACCAATATTCTACAGCACAGTGTATTGTTAAGCTATGATATTCAGTAGGTTAGGTGTACTAAACACATTTCTGACTTACAGTATTTTCAAATTATAAAGGGTTCATCAGGATGTACAGTTAATAAGCATCTGTATTTTAAAACTTCTTTGATTTTTACATTTAGAGAAAAGTTTAAAAATAACAGACAAGCATCCCGTAACAGTACAAACCTGAATCACAGTTATAGCCAGGTCTCTCACATAGACAATGTATATATTTAAATCTTATCTTGCAAGCCAAATTGTAAATCTTTTTCTATTATTCCATAAATTATGCTCATTAATACTTATGGTTATGACTGCTATGTTTAGTCATTAATCTGATATTTTACAATTATAATATAAAAATATTTCTTCTGCTTCTTTTCATGAGATGTGTATACACTGATATTTAGGAAAGTTTCTTATTTTTCACTTGTTACTACTTTTACACTTATATTTTTAACGGTATTTTATTTAACTATTTACCATTTGAAGTATCAGGATTATTGGATGGAATTTGGGTAATATTCTTTATTACCCATTTCTGTCCTATTCAATAATGTGTTGTTATGGTTGATGTCTAGATGTCCCCCCAGAGCCTCATGTGGTAAGAGATAGCTGGATCTAGTGTGTGATTACTAAATTAATCCACTGATCGGTTTGGCATGGTTCTGCTGGGATCAAGGATGTGACACTAGGATTAAGAGTATTAGGATTAAGGGTGGGAGTACTGCCCACCCTAAAGACAGGTAGCCTGGATAAGATATAAAATACAGGAAGAAGCTGGTTAGCTGCTTGCTTCCATTACTTGCTTGCATCCCTTGCTTACTTTGCTGCCTCCTGCCTATGTGCCATGCCACCCCGCCTTGGACCCAGCTGACTGTGGACTGAAACCTCTACAAAGTGTGAGCCAAATAAACCTTTCTTCCCCTAACTTTGGGTGTCTGGTATTTTGTCCCAGCAACGAGAGAAAACCTATCTAACACATGTGTATTTTCTATTTTTCATTTTTCGATATCCCTTTCTCCATTTTTTATTTGTATTATCTCTACTTTTCCCCAGCACACCACATTTTTACATTACTCTTCCATCATCATGCCCCTTTATTCCCCAGTCTGATATGTGTATTTGTATATTTTTTAAAGGCTATCAAAATTTCACTTACAAAAGCAAGGGTCAGGTCATAGTTTACTGATGTTTAGTCTAGAACATTCTTCAAGAAAAGCTCACTGGGTGGGGTGGCCATGCCTGTAATCTCAGCACTCAGGAGGCTGAGGCAGGAGGATCCACATCAGTTCAAAGGCCAGACTTGGCTACATAGTGAGTTCAAGGCCAGTCTGAATTACATAGTGAGACCTTGTCCCCCCAAACCAAAAAGAACTAGTGAAGAATTGCTAAAGGAACTGCACCTTAGTAGCCATAGAGTGATGATTAAAGAAGAGCTGTAAGTTTTAAGTAAGAATCCTCCAGTTTTAAGTAAGTTAAAAATAGTTTGAAGGACAGCTTGTCTAGATATAAAATCCTGATACAGACTTTCTTTCTTTTACTGAATTTTCTTTCTTCAACTTCTTCTCCCTGCTCTGTCCCCCCACTTCCTTTATCCCTCAGTGTTTCCCATGTACTCCCTGCACACTTGTGCACATGTACTCCCTCTTTTGTGCACACACACACACACACACACACACACACACCCTCTTCCACTATAACACCCTCCATCAGAATGGTACATTTCTTATAAGTAATGAATCCACAATGGCACATCATTATCACCCAAAGTCCATAGTTTATACCAGGGTTCATCATTATAGTATCGCACAGAGTAATTTCACTAGAGGATATGGTTTTGGAAGATTGCTCCATTAAATGATGTCTGTCTATCCTTTTAAAATTGTGATTTTCCCCTTTAAGTGGTGTCTGTCTAACTGGCACACCTGTTCCAATATAGCTTCTGGCGATGATGTGACTTTAAATCCCTTCTCTGTAGTCTATCCTCTCATCTGCTTGGGCCTTTCCTGTATTTTAAAATTTAGACTAGATTTAATCTTTCTGATAACCATTACAAATCACCCACAGGTACCATCACTAGCCTATCTCTTGTATCTCCAGTCTTTCCTGCTCTATGAGCCTTTGCTCTCCATAAAGCCTGGGAGTAGAGATGAGGCAGAAGGGTAAGAAATTAAGCAGTGGAATTTTTAAAACTTTTTTCCTATTTCCCCTCAGCTATTTGCAGTTTTGGCATTATCTGTACACAAGTAGTGCTAAGAGTGTGGTTTTCCTCAAATTTTCGGTTGTTTGTTTCTTATTGATTTCAGTGTATGAGGGTGAATACTACATAGCTGCCACATGAAAATGTGTATGGAGCAGTGTTAGACTTCAGAAGATGCAGGGAAAAAGGGACACAAATTTTCAGTTTTTTAAAAAAATGGCGAAGTAAGGAACAAAGTAGGGCTTTAGCTGTTACTTGAATGTGGCAATACAAGAGGGGAAAACGTTTAATTTTTGTATATCCAGAATCAAATTTAGACTGCATCTTCTCCTTTATATTCTTGCATAGGTTTTTTGTTTTATTTTATTCTGTTTTTGTTTACAAAACTGACAAAAGGCAGCATCTTTACAGTGCCACTTTGTAGACCATTAACATTATGAAATGACAGTGAGATGAGCACCTGAAAAGAGAAAGCTGAATACACTCTTTTGCACCTGAGCAATTTAGTTTGTATGAATTTTATAAGGTACCTAAATACCAAAAAGTAAGTTCTATTCTAGATACCATCACCAGATTAAACAAAACAAAACAAACAAAACGAAAACAGTTTTAAAAAAAACTCAAAAAATCCAGGGAATGGTGAGCCAGCTCTATTGTTGTTAAACAATTTACTTTTCATTTCATGACGAAACACTAAAGGTAAAATAAAAACAAAGCCACAACCCACCTACCTCTAGAAACTACTATAATTTGTGACTGGAATCACTGACAACACTTAGCAAACAACTAAAACTTCAGGATGTTTAATTCTATTTTGACCTAACATTTTTCATTCCTCCACCATGCCATGTACCCAACCTGAATATCCTTACTGTACAGATAAAGAGTAATGGTGAAATGTGATACCAATTATACTGATTATAAAAATGCTTGCATTCTGCCATTTTTACTTACAAAATGCTTTCACAGATAGGAAGTGCAGTTGTTACAGTTCTTCTGTAGATGTGAAAACCAAGGTCAAATCAGACAGACCAAAAGATAACACTAAAAGTCTTTGCTTTGAACTCTTCGAATAAAAAGCAATAACAGATAAAATGTAAAATGAGAGAAATCCAAGTCAAAGGTACATTCAAAAAGTAGCTAAGCACATGAACCAGAACCATACAGGAGGGAAACAGAACAGAAGCCATGGCCCTGCCAGATAGGACTGACATTTAAGATTAAGCTCTGGAGCAGGCGAGGAGAGGGAGATTGGGCCCTAATTGCCTGATGTTCGTAAAAAGAGAGCAAAAAAATGTTGCTGCTGACAACTGCTGGGGCTTATTACTTACATGGGGCTCCATATCTAGAAAATAGGAAGCTTTGGACCCAACCTTCCGCAGGTTCAGTGAGTGATCTGTTGGCAATCCCAATATTCACCATAAAGATGTACCATTTTGAACTTTATATTGGACTAGAGGCCTAGAGAGGTGGGTTGAAGTAGCTGCAAAACCATCAGAGGGTGGGGCAAAATGTGGGAAGGAGCAGAGGAGAAAGGGAACTTAAAGTGAGTTTTCAAACCCAAATTCCAAAACACATGAAGAAATATAACCAGAGGTCGGAGAGCCACTAAATTAAAAACTCCAGACAAAAGTTAAAAAACAGAACAAGGTAAACACAAACAAACAAACATCAAATCTTAAAAGCAGGTATGTTTCATATCCCCATAAAGATATCTTTAATTTAATAATTTAGAAATAAAAAATATCCATTGAAATAAAACAAGGGTGAGGATAAAATATAGAAGACGTAAACTAGAAGATGTAGAAATGCAGCTGAGATATGAATGAATTTGTGTGTGCGTATGAAATTTATATCTATGTCTACACACACCCCCACACATACAGGCAAGAAGAAATGAAGACTACTATATGCCTAATAGGTCAGAAGAAGAAAATGGGGGGAGGCAGTTAATGGAAATTTAATATATAATAGCTGGCAGTTTTCTAGAACTAATTAAAGATAGAAGTCCTCAGATGCAGTATTTGCAGAGTACTAAGTAGAATAAATCTACACTTACACATCCCTATAGAAGTATAGTACATCAAGCATAAAGATAAAATCTTATCGGCCAACAGGGAAAAAAGAGATGGTTTATCATCAGAGGAACAGCAAATAGTCTTACAATAGCTGTTTTATCAACAAAATTAGATGGCAGAAGGCAGTGAGTGATAGATCTTCAAAGTGAAAAGGAGTCCAAGATCAGCTCCTCAATTATCCACCATTCAGAGCTGAACAAAATGAAGACATTTCTAGATATACAAAGACTAAGAGGGTTTCCATTCACAGGTTGTCAGTGAAGGAAACACTAATGGATGTATGGATGCAAAACAAAACAAAACACAAAACCACAAAGCCCAATGACTGATATACATGAGGTAAGGAATAAAAAAATATTTAAAATTAATAACTAATTTCTGTGCTTTCAAGAGAGATAAATACAATAAATCACAGAAATGAGAAAATGTGGGGTGAGAGAGCAAAATGTGGTTACTAGGTAATTTAAGGACTCTGCCTGTTTGAAAAAGGTAAAGATTATGAACAATTCTGCCTTCACTAGAAAACTTCATATTTAATATATAAAAAAACTATAAACAGTTGCTTCCAAGCTAGCAGAGAAATTAAAACAGAAAAAGAATGAAAGAACAAGAGAGGACAAGAAATAAGAAAGAAGATAAAATATGGTAGCCAAAGGCCTGTAATTCTGCCTTGCCCCCTCCCCTCCAACCAACAGTGGTAGATATAAGTCTAACTATATTAGTAATCAAAATAAATGTAAACAGATTTAGTTCACCTAGTTAAAATAAAAATACCAAGAATACATCTGCTTTCAGTGCTCTGATTTCTGCTGAACACACTACCATATCTGGAAAACTTGGTGATAAAAGCAGCTAATGATTCAAACACTATCTCAAATGTTTATTGCCTTTACAAATGATTTTTGAGTGGAAGTTAAAGGAGAAGGAAACTTAATAATGTAACAGTAGTAGGAAGAGAGCTAGAAACTGGGACCCAGGCAAATGTAATCTTTCATGAAGAACTGCGTTTTGCTCTAAAAGAGAAGGTACGTACTGGCACAACTCCGCTAACTCGCTATTCCAATTTAGTCTGCATTCTGTTACCACAGCATCACACAACACACCAGCAACCCTGGGCATGCTGTAGATTAATCATCCTATTCTGAATTACAGAAAGTGACCACTGCTGCTAACTACGTGAAGCTTATGGTCAATGCTGCAGAAAAGAATTCTCTGCTGCTGCCACAAGATCACTTGTCTCTGACCTTCATGCTAGACATCTAAGCCACTAAGAAGCAATGTGCTGATCTCTAAGGGAAGGAACACTGAATGATAGTTTTTCTTTTCTAAGTTAACTTAATCCACAAGGTTTTACACTACTAAGACTCCTTCAACTAGCAGAATTCAGAATCAGTCAGTTTTAGAGTGGGATGAAGAAAAATGGGATCTAGACAGAGTAGTGATTTTAGCTTAGTTGTTACTGGACAGGTGTCTTTGTCTCATCCAATATCCACATTCTTTGTGTCCTGAAAAAAGAACTGAGCAGGACACACAGAAGTAGTAAGAAAGGCAAGATTTATGAAAAGGAAAATACACTCACAGAGCAGGAGTGGGGTGATGAGGAAACTCAAGAGGGAGACTGACTCAAAGGAACTCCACTCATTTTAGGTCTGAGGTTAAAGTACACTTGGAAGAGTTCCAAGTGGGAAGCACCTAGAGATGGCAAGTGCCAGTAATGAAAGTATACCCTCAGGAATGCAGCATGGGCAGAGCTCCGACACAGCAGCTGCAGTGAGTCCCGCACTTGGCTTTTCTATTGTTTTCCTGGAATTTGGGGAGTAACCAGGGGTGGAAACTAACTTGGCCTTTTACCAATCAACTGTGAATCTCCACTCTCATGTCAGGAGGGGATGTGTGGTGGACTGATATGGTCAATTTGAGCAGGAACACCCACCTGGACTAAATTGATGTGGTTTTGGGTACAGAAGATCCACCTGAGGACTGCTGCCGACACGACATAAAGGAGAATGAGAGCAGAACCTAGTTGCCAGCTGTTTCCCAGGAGATGCTCTATTGCAGCTGGTTCTCCCAAAGGGGACTTGGCTGTTTTCATCAAAGGAGGAGCTCGGGGCCTTGCTGTCATCAAGGATGGCTGCTGTTGCTTTGAGGGAGCTCTGGTTTTCATCTCTGCTGCGAGCATCATATCCTGGTTCCAGTAAAGATTTCTTCAGCCATCATCTGCAGACCCTTGATTGGATCTTGTAGGTCTCCAGTGCATAGCTAGACATTCAGCACTCTTCCTGCATTTGGCTTATGGGTGAATGTTTTAACTTGTAAATGTCCTGTATTAAATCTGCTCTTTTGCAAACTACTGGCTCTAGAAAGGTAACTGATAACAGGATGTTTCTGAACTTATATGGGCCGAATCAGAATCAGCACAGCAGTCAAAGCCCACCAGGGTAGTCAAGATCTACAATGATCACAGGGTTACTCTTGGTTACCCTAAACAGTTACCACACATGTTCCTTGGGCTCATGCCAGAGGTCAAGGAAGTGTGAAAAGAACAGAAACATATTTGGGGGTTTATTTCAGAATACTGATAACAATAAATATGGTGAGGGTATGTTATGGTTTATAAATGTCCCCCCAAGCCTCATGGATTCATAGGTGGACCTGTTGGGAGGTGACTGGATCATGTGGGTGTGAAACTCATCAGTGGATTAGTCCACCAATATTACATTATTTAGTTTATAGCTAAATATGATGTTGGGAAGTAAAGCCTGGTTGGAGCAGGTGGATCATTGGGGCCGTGCCCTGGAAAGGTACATCTCCACCTCTCCTCCTTTGATCTCTCTCTCCTTCCTGTTGCCATGCCCCTCTACCATGCTGCCCTTCCTTGGAGCCAGCAGACTATGGACCGAAACCTCTACAAACTGTGAGGCAAAAATGAACCTTTCCTCCTTTAAACGGTGGCTGTCGGGTATTATGCCTCCACAGTGAGAAAGAAACTAAGACAGGGTAGGACTATATTTCCCAAACTCCTGTCAACATGTGAAGGAAATATGATGGCAGCAAGATACTCCTGGGTGCTCCAGGAGACAGAAGGCAACCTGTCTGTTGGCAGCCTAGAACTAGGCTTAGGCTGGCCATACTACCTATTTCCTGCCTCACAGTCACAATGATTGCAGGTATGACAACCAAGATGAGAGCTCTGACCACTTTGCATGTCCACTCCAGGGCTTATTCCATGGCATCACATGTGAGGTCTACAAGAGCAAGGACCCAAAGGATGATAAAATATTGTTGATCTTGATCCTCACGATTCCTACAGCCTAGTCCTCCAACACCTTTTGTGTTCTCAATCTGCTCACTTTGCTAAAGCAATTACTCATTCCTGGGAGGACTCACCAGAGGTTCTCAATTGAAGCTCAGAGCAGTTTCACCTTCCAATCCATTACCCTCTTGAAGGCTGGCGTCCTTCCCAGACTGTTCCCCCTCTAACCAGAAAGGCTCCTGAGAACAATGCAGCAACTCCCTCCACAAGCAAAGTGAATTCAGTCATTTCAGTCTTGATACGACTTTATTTCCGATAGCAGAAATATATCTTTAGCTAACTTTTCAAGGAAGTAACACCCATCACCAGGAAGCCACTTGCCTGCACACAGCCAGTGTGTGGAGCAGAATGAAGTCCTCTGGTTAGTGCTACCAGCCGCTCAGGTGTACATGCTCACTGCCCTCTGCCCCCAATATGGGAGGCTTGATGACCAAGCAAAAGCCTTATTCAAAGTCTCATATTGCCACAAATCACCATCTTATTGTGTCCAGGTGCGCAAGAGCTTTTTATAATAAGGAAGGGAGAGAAGAGGAAACACAGTACAACTCCATACTTGTTTTACCCTTCCCTCTAATCTCAAACCTTCTCCCTTCCCTGTATAAACAGAATTGGACCTAATATCTGCATATTCTGTCCTTTTATCTGGGTTGAAGAGAGGGTGGAGTGCTGGTGGTTTATGCCCTCAGGCTGGAGAAGTTTAGAGAAGTAATTTGTCTCTAAAAGAAAAAAACTTGTAATTTGAACTCTTGGCAATCTTCCTGCCTCAGCCTCCCAAGTGCCGAGATAACAGGTACATGCCACCACACCCAGCAACTTCTAAATTCTAATGATCTGTTTTGCCATGCTGGTTGCTGTGGAAGAGGTTCACATTTCAGATACCTTTCACTGATGGATTGTACTTACCAACTTTTGCTGCCTCTGCATGAAGGAGTGACTTGGGTCTCACAAGCAGGAAAAGCTAAGGGTCAACAGCACCCTAACCCCATCATTCTTGACGCTTCCTTGTGGTTGTTGGAGAGATCTTGTGACATCAACTCCATTCTCTTGCAATATACACACAATCTGGCTTTATTTATGTTATGTCTTTCTTCAATTAATCAACTTTTAAAATGTTCAGAAGAAGAATAAGGACCTATTTTGGTTTTTTTTGAAGAATAGATTTACAGTGTATTATTCAGCTTGGGTGAACAAATAAGAAACAGATGGAAACAAACAAAGTAACTCTCTGTGTTTATACTTTTAACCTAACTCCTTTATGGCACAGATAAAGAAATCGAGACCCATACAGGTTACCTGACTAGACCAATGCCACAAGGTCAGTGGGTGGCAGATCTAAAACTGGGCTTTGAGTGTCCTACTCAGCACAAGCAACTGTCCCACCACAGCAGACTTGCTGTGAGGAAGAGGAAAAGGGCAACAGAGGCTGCATATCCCCAAGGTAAGACACAGGGATGCTGGATGTTGGCACTGAATGGCGGAAAGATGAGTTACAGAGGGAACTAGTACCTGCCTTCTAGAAAGCACTGAGTATAAACAGTAGAAATTATGGTAGAAGAAAAGAGAAGAAAAAACATAAACATCATGACAATTATTCAATAATCACGAACAGTGAACAAAAGAGGAAGTAATTATGCTATTTGAGCTAGTGACAAGGTTTGTCATTATGAAAGTAAAGTTTTTATTTTCCATTTTGGTAGGGAAAACAAAATGGAAAATTTTGTTATTATATAAGTGTTTCTTATAGTTTGGTTTTTTAATAATTTTTATCAGAAACACTTTGGATGTTTGCTATACTGTAGATTCTAGGGCTCTTACTCCAGAGTTATTGAATCAGAATCTCCCACCTGTCACTCAGAAATCTGAATTGTAACTTAGCTTCCCATGTACACTAACACTTAAGAACCAATACTATCTACAATCATGTCATCGCAGAATTAACCCTATCTGTCCTCCAGTCCTCCCCACACCTGTTTCAGTCATGGCTACTGAGATGCAGATGCCCCAGTTATGGTTACTGAGGTTCATGATTGCCCAGGTAACAAAGGCTGACTGCAGCTGGCCAATCCTGTTCTCAGGCCTTTGTTACTGACCATGCCTTGAAGTCAGGTAGACTGAAATGGGTTAGGAAGTAGCTGATTCAATTTTAAGCTCCTATATTTTTAAGAAGTAAAAAGAAATATTGTTTCCCTAATGACAAATAGACCACATTTTCTATCACAAGTATGTATTTCTTTGAGAATCAGGAAGAAAAGGTTAATTTATGAAAAACAAACAAACAAAACAAGAGCCATAATTATGGGCTTAGTAAGCTACACCTCATTCCTGCTTCTGTCAACAAGACCAAGGCTAGGGTACCTCCATCAAACTTCCCGTATCAGATGCCACAGAAGGGCTAGATAATAGCCAGCTTTGCCTACAACCTTGCACCGTGGTAGGGACACAAATAGCTGAAGAGGAGGGTGGTAGTGGGAAGCTACATAGGCCAGCTAACTGTCCACTTAGCTTCAGGCTTTCTGTCTGTCCTTGTCCTTCCTGCCCTCTCTTGAGTATGGCAAAAGAGCAGAGTCCACTATGAAAGGAGGCAGAGGGAGGGGCAATAAGGAAGAGTATTCAGCTAATCCTTGCTTATTTCCTCAATCCATAAAATGTCCTGCAGGGCAAAAAAGAATGAGGACAGCAACATCATTTCAGACCCAAATTGCTGAGGCAATTCTCAGTAATCTGTTTTGAGAAGAGAATGAAAATAGAGCAGTAAGCACTACCTTTGAGACTGGATTCCCTAAATATAATGATTAGCACCCGACTCTTGATTATCATTGCCCACAGTGGACAAAGACTTAGCAGAAAAGAAATAAGGTAACACATCTAGGGACCTGAGGGTACCAACATTACTTCCTTCTCAGCTTCCTGGGACATTCATGTGGATGACTACAACATCTGAGCAGACAGTGTCTTCTGGCAAGTGCCTGCTCCTCTTTGAGCAGGTCTATCTGCCACCTGATCACTTTGCAAAAGCTCCTAATTACTGCACTAGTGGACTTGCTCCCAGCTTCCCTCTTCATCTACTCTCATCTAATAACAGAATCCTCATATATATAAAGCCCTCAAGGTCCTTGACAGTATCTGGGAAGACTGGCTTCCAGCCAGAAGATAAGCAGAGAAAAGAGCAGAAGACAGCCAGGAACTGAGCCCTAGAATGTTCAGCGAGGCAAATTTTATACTAAAGAACATGTGAGTGTGTGTGTGTGTGTGTGTGTGTGTGAGTGAGACAGAGACACACACACACACACAGAGAGAGAGAGAGAGAGAGAGAGAGAGAGAGAGAGAGAGAGAGACTGGATTAAAAACACTAAAAAGAATTACTCTGAAGTGCCAGTAATGGTTATTCCCGGTGACTTTAATTTTCTATATTTTCCATTTTTACTATAAAAGGAATTATCTTTTAAAATCTGGAGAAATGTATTTAAAAAAATTAAAATGGCTATAATTTACCCACAAATGTGCATGGCACATAATGGCCAGATGAGGGTATTTATGTAGTATAAAAGTATATAGAAAAAAAAAAAGGGGGATAAAGACTTCTGCTCCCTCTTTTCTTCTGCCCATTGTTGCTACTTATACATAAAATTCCCAAGCCTTTGCCCAGCTATTTCTAGTATGTATGTGTGTGCATATATATATGTGTATATATATGTGTGTGTGTATATGTATACATATGTTCCTTAAGAATTTTTAAATAAGTTCTTAAGTTTAAACCATCACTTTAAATTTCAGTATCATCAAAGTTGTTGTTTTTTGTTTTTTTTAACCTGAGATGCCAACAAATGGCAAAATAACTAAACTAGATTTTCATACCTTATTTTGTTTTCTTCTTCTCTTGATACAAATATTAATAGGCAGGCAAAAAGTAACTTATAAAATGACTAATTTCTAAACAGCTGAGGAGTCGAATATCTGATTTTCATAATATGGGATAAATGGAATTTAATGAAAATCAAGCTACATGTAACTAACTCCATCAGTTTTGTGCTCAAGAATAGTACAGGGGTCTCAAGTTCCAAATACTTCATCTGCTTCACCTTCCATATGGAACAGTGTATAATTTCAAATCTCAAACTGAGGAAATATTCCTGGCCATCTCTAACTATGCAGTGGTAATAGAGAGGTCCATAGAACTTGTTTCTTCTTTTCTACATATCTCCACTATATTATTACACCATCTAGCATGCAAGGGTGATTGAAAAAATACAATGAATGTTTATAAAATGCATTACAGGGATTGAGGATTTAGCTGAGTGGTACAGTGCTTGCCCAGCAAGCAAAAGGCCCTGAGTTCGATCCCCAGTAACTTCCCCAAAATATAGTACAGTAAAAGTCATATTGACATTAATCCCTACCAAAATATTCTCCCTTTGTTCAAACACACGATGGTATTCTTCTTGCAACTTTCTGAAGCAGTTCTGGAAGTCCTCTTCAGTAAGTGTTGTTATGAGGTATGATCGAAAATACAATACCCTGCCTATTGCCATCCAACAAAAAGGAAGCCTTTTTAAAAACATCACTGTGTGTCCTTATTCATTTATTTACCACATCTGGCACCCTGTGACTTCTGGTTCCTCCCCAAAGTCCAAATGACTATGAAGGGTAAACATTTTAAATTGATTCAGAATGCTGAGGCAGCCATGAGAGTGTAACTAAAGATATTCAGGAAAGGGAACTTCTAGAACTGCTTTAGAAAATGGCAAGAATTGGCTGAGGATTTAGCTCAGTGGTTAGAGTACCTGTGTAGCAAGCACAAGGCCCTGAGAGTTCGATCCCCAGTACTAAAAAAACAAAACAAAACAAAAAATCAAGAAAATAAAATGGCAAGAATTATGAGATAAGAAAATTCGAAGTGGGTAGGGGAGAGTATTTCAAGGGGATTAATGGTAATGTGCCTTTCAGTGTAGGCATTTTTTAGAATTTTAATAAAATTTTAACTGTAATAATTTAAAAAATATCCACCATATCTTTCAGTCATACTTTGTACCCATAAAGCTATAATTCAATGAAGGGAAACTTGTCAAGATCTGCAGTGCTTGAGAATGTTATGCTGCTCCCATGTCTGAGTGTTGTGGTTCGCTAAAGGATATTAATAAAACAGAAATTGTTTTTGCCAGATAGTACAAATAAGATACACAAGACCCATGACTGACAAAGAAGACCAATTGGTATTTTTTGCTGACGTAGGTCTCATTAGGTAGAATAATAGAATCATAAGACCTATCCCTATGTTTAAAATACAACCCTGCATGTATATAGTTATATAAACTTGGCCATATTACTGACTGTCTTTACCTTTAAAATGAGAATTAATGTGAGGATTTTTAAAAGGTTAATGTTTGTGAAAATTAACCTTTTGTAGAATGGAACGATCCTCCTCAACAGAAAAGAAGCTTCGGTTCGGGGGCTCTATGTCCTTGAAAGTTCCATCCGCATAGTTTGGGTGGCGTGGAGCAGCTAGGTGAAGCTGAAGTTAATGAGGCAAGGTGTGAAAATGAACAAAAAGGTTTCTGCCGCCCATGGACTATGGCCATAGAACATTCTGTCCATATCTTCCAGCTCCCGCCGAGGGGTCATCTGGAGCATTCTCAGTGGGAGTCAAGCCATGAATTAGGAGGGAGGCAGAGTTTAGCCAGATGTCTCAATCTATTAACAGAATCTCTGCCATGTTACTACCTGGGTATACAGTCTTTAAAGCTGATGAACCCCAAGTGAAATTGACTGGGGGCAGGTTCAGGGTGGGAAAGTAAAGCTCGGCCAGGGGCCTCCCTGGCTTCTGGCCTGATTCAGTGCACAAAAAGGAATGCCAGAGGCAGATCTTTTTCCTACTGTACCAATCTGACCAAGGTGGTCCTGATCAGAAGAACCATCAAGTCACTAAACGAAGAAATGGTATCCTTATGACAACTGGTCTATGAAACTGCAGAAATGAGCAAAACTGCCACCAAGAATGAGTAGAAGAGCACTTTGTCTTGGTCATCGAATAGTGAGAAACAGGACAGTGTCTCCTCCTCTGTGTTCTGCAGAATATTAACCCCGAAAAATTCCACTAGAAAAAGAATCCCTTTAGCTGGGCGTGTGGCACATACCTGTAATCCCAGAACTCAAGAGGCTGAGGCAGGAGGATAGGCATGAGTTCGAGGCCAGACTGGGCTACATAGTGAATTCAAGGCCAGCCTGAACTACATAGTGAGACCCTGTCTCAAAAAACAAACAAACAAACAAACAAACACAAAACCCAAAAGGTATCCCTGGTGCCAAATATATTTGGCAAATAATATTTCCTATATTTTTAAGTAGTAGGGTCATACAACATTTTAAGCACATGAAAAGCCCTAAGAGTCGTGTAGTTTAAAAGTCGTGTGGTTAACCAAACTTAATAAAAGAGGAAACATTACTGAGTGGTTAAGAATGAGGAGTTCTGGGGTCAAGTTTTGTGCCCCATGTTCCTCTGCTTACTAGTTATAAGATCCAGACATCTTATCAGATTTAAAGTTACTATCACAGAACTTCAGGTTAGGAGCTGGCACTGACTATTAACATGGAGATGGAAATGGCCTTGTGCCACTTCACTCCATGTTATTGAAGCATGCAGAGTGGAATAAATGTGAGTACTTCTCCCTGGGAACCCTCACAGCCACTGGAAATTTACATTCATCCTAACAGCAATAATGATAGCAGCAGGTTTCAACTTGCCTACTACACAGGAGCCCTCCAAAACCCCTTAGCCTCAGTTTTGGTACCTTGATCATCATTCTTGTTTCTCCTACTGTGGTGTGTAATACCCACAGGAACCCAGGGCTGTATACTGGTCACTCTGCTGGTTTGCATCTTCCCAGCTCTTTCCAAGGGTTAAACTCTTCTGCAATTCTTATTCATACAAGGCTGCAGGATGAAATTTCAATTCAGATATACATCTGTGCTCAACTTAATTCACAAATCTCAAATCCATACTTTACTTTGAGTCTAGCCCTGTACCAGCAGAAAAACGGCTGCTGCTTCTGCCCCTGAATTTTTACTCTTCATGCCTCTGCTTCCTTTTAGCTCACTCTTTTAGATTTCGAGACTCTCCCAGTGGCCATGCAAATCTGCACCTTACTTGTGCATCCATCTACCAATCCAGTGTTTATTAACTACTTCCTACATCCAGGCATTAAGTTCTGGTGATATGATATTGAACAAAAACAGAAATTCCCCCTTTCCACTCAACATACAATTTAGTAGCAGAAAAAGACAAAAAAGCAAATGAATACAATCATTTCAAATAGTGACAAGTGCTAAAAAGGAAAAAAAAAAAAAAAAACCCAACATAAGATTATAAAGCAATGGTGATGGGGAGAAGGAGACTTGAGACCTGAAAGACAAGGAGAAGGCAGCCATGCAAAGACCCAGTGAAGAGTATTTTTCTAGTGGTAGAACAGCCAAGTGCCCAAAGTAATGGCCAGAACCAGCTTCCCATCTGGAGGGAGAAATAAGGCCAGTCAGTGTGACTGGAGTAAACTGATGAGAGGGCGAAAGAACAAGAGATAAGGTGAGAAGGACAGACAGAGTAGAAGCGGCCCAGTCTTACAGGTCAACATAAGAAGTGTGGATTTTATTCTCATTGCAATAGAGGGCCATGGCACAATTTCAAGTAGGGAGTGACATAAGGAATGATTAAATCCATCCCTATTCTTAGGGCCATAACAACTATAGTAAGTATGTGCTTAGCAATATGTCAGTGGTTCGCAACTAAATCCCACATTGTTTGCTGAAAATCACAATAGGGATATTATGGTATGGTAACAAATGGAAGCTAAAATTATGACACTATCACCAAAAGATAACCAGGTTGGCCTGAGAGAAATACTACAGTGTAATTTAAGAAGGCAGAATTTCATATATGTTAATAACTCTCATTAATAAGATAAGCCCTTCCCTTAAGGATCTGGCAGTGATAATTCAAGCAGAAGTGTTATCTGAATCCTAAAATAACAGTTTTATGGAAAAAGAAGTGCTGCTCACAGTGGCTGCCTCAGTCTGGAAAGTAAGAGAATTGGAAATGTAAAGATGGTATCTGTAACAAGTGTTATTCTACTATTTTACAGCTCCTGCCAAAAGAGTTTTTAAAAATATATGCACGAAAGCAAGTTTCCAATTAAAAAATAAATCTCAAATACAGACAAACTTAGTGGCCCCACTCTGCGCAATTATAATAACTAAGTAGGTGTTACAAAGATGAAAAGGCAGAGCATCTCTTCCTAATTCTGACAGACACCTTACACATAGTCACTGATCCTTTATCTGGAGTAAAGATCTACAAAGAGAAGGCAACTCCTGGAATTTTCCCAGTAAGAACACATATTTCCAGGGGTGATGGAAGGGACAAAACTTCAGCAGACACTATTCACAGGATTCTGCCAAGTTTCTCTGTACCTCTAAAATGAGGTAATTGTATGTGCTTCTGACAATAACATTCAGCAAACAGAGTGAAACTAGATGAAATGTAATCACCAAGAGAGACAGACATTTAGCAATTAAAACCCAGATGACGGGCTGGGGATCTGGCTCAGGGGTTAGAGTGCTTGCCTTGCAAGCACAAGGCCCTGAGTTCGATCCCCAGCACCCAAAAAAAAACCCAAACCAAAACCAAACCAAAACCAAACAAAACAAACCCCAGATGACTCTCAAACTCCTCAATTAAAACTGATGAGAGAATACTAATGCCATCAATAGCAGGCTAGGCTTTCACATACTTTGTTACACAGGACCAAGATGACACCTTTAAATAGAGGCAAGACCTCCGCTGTCTCCTGGAGAAGAAGTACAGATTGGTCCTCCTCTCAAATCCCTCATACTCAGTTTAGATTTCTCTTTTACCTTTAATATTTTTAAGACTTAAATTGAAGTTACTATGCAGTAAAATAATTCTTGATTTATGTCACACATGGAAGACTGTTCTATCTCCCCCAATATACCGCAAAATCCTAAAAAGTCAGAATTATTTCTCTTGCTGCTCACTCCTTGATGGTATAAAAATTTTAAACAGTACATAAGAGAGGGAGGGAAATAAAAAATGTCATCCAGCTTCACTCCCCCAAAATAACCACTGCTAAGTTTCTTGCATCTCACTCCATAAAAGTCTGTGTTCACATAGAATCTTTTGTGTTATTCAGTGTTAAGCCATTGAGCAAAACTTAGAAGAAACAGATTACAGAATTTTAAATCATTTCTAGTTCAAGGCAGTATATAACTAAAGAATTATACACTGTTACAAAATAAAGGTGTATGTAGACATCTCCAGTATATACACCCTGCCTCTACCCATATTCACACACTTTCTGCTGCTTCAGCAGCACTGCACAGGTAGATGACAAGTGGAACAACCCTGGTTCAGGCCGGTGAGACCAATCTGATCTCTAGCCCACAAGGTGTTTGCTGGGCAACACACTTCATCTCTTTGGACCTCAGCTTCCTCTCCTACAAATGAGGAAGTGTTCTTTATGGCTCCCTTCAGAGTCCAGGCTAAAGATCACTGGCTAACAACAAACACAAATAGGAATGCTATGGTCAAAGACAAATTTTCCACCAGTGTCCAAGGCTCAGAAAAGAAGCAAATCAGAGACAATATAACAGATTTCCATAAGAATATGCATATAAATGAGATTGCAACAGCTGTTTAATTCCCTGAGCTAAAACTTACGAAAATCTACCTGTTTTTTGTTTTATCATGTAACTAACAGAGGTACACCAAGTAATATGTACTGCTCCTGAAATTATCTTAAAATACATCAGCAACCCTCCAGAGGCAGAATCAATCACGTTTCCTAATTTCTCAAGAATGCATGGGGTCTTCTCTCCAGCATCTAAGTACTAACATTTTCCCATTGTCCTAAGTCATACAGGTGTTCAATTATCTTCAGCAGTTACAGGACCACAACTTAAGGCGTCAGTTAACATCTTAATTCTCATTTGCCACAGCATGTAACAATTAGCTGTCTACTAGGGACAGAATCTTTGTGTTGGCCAGTTTATATCAGCAGCACTGAGTTGTACCAGGAGTATTAGTAAACATCTGGGGGTGGGGAGTGCTGAAAGAAGGGCACGAAGGGCCAAGAAGGGACAGAGAAATAGTGCTGGGAGTGGGAAGGACACCATCCAGGTTAAAGACTCAACCAGCCATTTGACTTCAAAATAACAGTAGCAAAGCCATTAATAATGGTTGAACAACCCTGTCCTTAGGCAAAGCTGGGAAGAGAGAAGTGGCACTTACAAGTATCTTTGCTAGATCTTCTTGGCATTTCTCTCACAGGCAGGAAAGATGGAGGTTGCGAGATCAAGCCCTGGAGTTAGAAAATTATGGGTTCTGCCACTTCTGGACAATTCCCTACTCCGTTCTGAGCCCCCATGTATTCATTTACTTGAAAAAAGACAAAGCAATGCATGCATTATGATTGTTACTACCACCTGAAACCATGTGTTTCCATGGGCTATGGACCTCTTGTGAAATACAGGACTTACTAAAAACAATTATAAGTAAAACTGAGAAAGCATACTGTACTAATGGAGCCACTACTTACCTGAAAAGAATTCATCTGGCGAAGGGAAAGAGGCAGCATGGCATTGCTCCTCGACAGTATCAACAGGAGTTCCAGGCAGGTTGCAGAGGGCAGGGTCAAAGAGTGAACACTGATGTCATTTTCCCACAAACTGGCAAGCCTAGAACATACTGATAGGTTAACTTTTATAAATTCACTATCATAATTATTTTTAAAATCTGATGTAGGAAAAGAAAGACTTTTAGTTGTGGGAGGAAAAAAATTTACAAAAAGTAGAAATAAAATACCCTAAAAATTTATAAATTAATGTCCAAGACATTTTTGTAGTGTTGTTGGTATAAAACATATGGATTAGGCAATTTTCAGGCTATCATTTCATACTCAAAGTACAAGAATTTTAGGAATTGAAAACTTATTGGTGTGGGAAATGTTGAGAAGAGGGGATTAATGGCTAACACATAGAATGCATCCTGTGTTCTATATGCTCTGTTCTATATGGAATATACTGTTTGGCCCTGGACAACAAGCAAAGAAACTACTGTTATCTCCATTGCACAGATGTGGAAATTGCTTCCAAGCAAGATAGCCTTGTATGAAACATCTAGTTCAGTGATTTCTAAACTTTTAAAAGTGACAGGATCTTTGGTCAAAAAAATCTTATAACAGCAAAGTTGCTGTTTGAAAGGAAAAGTTGGCCAAAGGCCTCCCTTGATCTTCCAGGGTGGCCCTTGAAGCGCTCTGCTGGATCCTGTGGAGCCCATTTGACAAGCCTTTCATTTGAGAGATCAGGAGACTGAGGGCTAGAAATGTAAAGGGACTTGTTTGAGGTGAGGCAGATGTATAGGAAGTGATAAGGCTGGGCCTAGAATCCTGACTTCCTGACTCCTCATCTAGTACTTAAAGGGAAAAGTCAGGAAACGAGAAAATAATACAATAAGAATAGCATGAGCCCTATGCTTTCAACTCTCCTACTTAAGTGTTTCTTGCCTGCTCCCTTGCCAGTGTCTCCTATCACTATCCTACTTTTTAAAGAGAAATATTCATAGAGAAACATCTAATATTTACATATTTACTGTGTAAATATATATGATTTTTTCTGTGCCTTCAGCAAACATATCTCTGCAGAGCCACCTTCACCTAAAGCTAATGGGCATCAGTAGTGAATACGAGAACCTGAGGGAGCCTCAGTGGTTGAGAGAATAATGGATTTTAACAGTTTGTGAGATGAGTCATAGCAAATGGTTTGGCTGCATCACCAGTCAAATTATTTATTATGATGATACATCTCTGATGTGGGTGGCAAAGTTAATTCTCCTTTGAAGCACTGGCCAACTACCTGGACTGGAGGAGCCACTGCTCACTTTCCTAAAAATGTTCCAATTTCAGAAAGAGAATGTTTGAATGTCTTTTCTGTGTTTTAAAAATGATTATTTCATATTGACTAGCTCTGCTATTCTTTCTGTTTTCACTCATTATATAACTTTCTTAACATTTCTCTGGAATAGAAACAAAATACTGCTCTCTTTAAAAATTCAAACTTAGTTACAGTACAGTGGCTTAGAACTCACTTTCTCCACCCCCCTTCCTTATGCCATCCACACTCTATACAGTTCCTTCCCATCCATCCTCTGAATAACATTACACTGCATGTTTTGCGCCTGCATATACAGTTCCCTGGGCCTGGAAGGCTGTTATTGTTCCTGAAGAACCTCTACTCATCTTGCAAGACTTACTTACGCATCATTTCCTTGGCAATACGTACCTATCACAACACTTACCTCTGCCTGT
>PVJO010024616.1:0-24087 GCA_004026905.1 Hystrix cristata
ATTTGTGAGCCAGGGCTGGACCCAGGCCTCCTGTCCCCAACACTGGGAGCCACACGTGTGACAGGTGTCCTGCCTGGGCCGGTCGTGTCTCCTTCAGGGGCACCCAGTCACGCAAGTTTGGGGTTGGTCCCTTTCTGTGGCAGCCTGGGGTGCTCAGGATTGGGGCATACAGGGCTGCCGGGCCAGCAGCATCACTGTGGAGAATGGGGACCGTGGGATAGGGGTCCCTCACCAGCTTTGTGATTTTGGGGGGCATTGGGGATTGGCCCTAGGGCTTCCGTACTGAGCTGCATCCCCAGCTCTTTAGTTTTTATTCTGAGACAAAGTCTCTGCTAAGTCACTTAAGTTGCCCAGGCTAGTCTTGAATTTGTGATCCTCCTGCCTCAGCCTTCCATGGGCCTGGGTGTACAAGCTACCTTTTCTGAGATGACCCTCACCTTCTGCCCTGCCCTGCCCTGAATCACGGACACTGCGCTCTGCCCGGCTCCTCGTCCACCTGTCCACATGCCTACTCCTGGCCCCTCCCCAGCCTGCCCCCAGGCCCAGCTCTCTTCTTTTCCCTTCTCAAGCGAGTAGCAGCGTGGGGTGGTGGCCTTGCTGTGTGTTGCTTTAGTCACACTGGTGAGCCACATCCCGGACTGACAGAACTAATGTTCCCTTCTCTTCCCAGGGTACCCCCAGGCCCCACCTGCAGCCTCCCCAGGTAGGTCTGGTGGGACAGGCTATTGCCGGCTCCCACGGCACTCCCGGGATTGGTGGCACAGGTGGGGCCTGGGATGCAGCCCTTCCACGCCCCCCAGTGGTGGGACAGGTTGCTGCCGGGAATTTCTGGTCTATCACCCCAGCTCCCGGTATCCCTGGGTGTTCTGACAGCGGCCAGTGTCTTACATCTGGCCTTTTTTTTCTTTTTTGAGACAAGGTCTCCCATGTAGTCCAGGCTGGCCTTGAATTTGTGATCCTTCTGCCTCAGTCTCCTGAGTGCTGGGATTACAGACGTGCACTCAAAGCCCGGCTGGCCACTCTCAGGTTTACTAAGCCGGCCTCCCGCCCATCCCTGGCTCTGTCCCCTCTCCCCAGGGCGCCCGGTGCCTGCCCTAGTGTCCTTCTCAGCTGGGCTCACGCAGAAGCCGTTCCCCAGCGATGGGGGCGTTGTGCTCTTTAACAAGGTGCTGGTGAACGACGGGGACGTCTACAACCCCAACACGGGTGAGTGTGTGTGGCGCTGACACGCGTCCCCGGCCGGGCGTGGGTCCCCCCTCTCCACAGCCGTCAGTGTCCCTTGGCCCTCTATGGTCCTCATTCGCAGCCCCCCAGGGAGCTGGCTTTGGTTCTGCCACCTCCGCGAGCGGAGGTCACCTCACAGTGCCCAGGCGGTATGGGGGAAACCGGCAGCCTGGCTGTCACCTGCTCGGCCAGGGTCGCTCCAGGCTGGCTCCGGACCCCAACAGTCACAAGAGTGTGCCGGGCCCGGCCTGTGGTCAGGGTGGCGCCCGGGGAAGGCTCTGGAAGCCTCAGCCGGGGCGCGGTGGTGTCGGGGTTCAGATCTGAGCCCTCAGGAGCCTGAGCCGGCACGTAGCGGTGACAAAGGCCTGGCAGGCCGTGTGGCAGACGCTGGGCCACCTGCTCTTCCTGTGGTCTCCAGCGCTGCCCTGCGTAGCCGAGAGGTCGGTCAGCCCCGGCGAGTCCCTGTCTTCTGGATGTTAAAGCGGAAGGCAGCGGGTCTGAGACGGGGAAACGTTCAGTGGCAGAATGGGAGGGCTGAGGGTTCGGGGGCAGCAGAGAGGCCGCCTTCCAAGCCAGCTTCCCTTCTGCGGGTGGGCGACTGGCCTGCCCACGACCGAGTGCGAGGAGGGCGAGGCACCGGCTCACTGACCCCCGCTGCAGGCCGGGCCTGGCCAGCTCACAGCCTCCTCCCCTCCAGGCGTCTTCACGGCTCCTTACGACGGGCGCTACCTGATCACGGCCACACTCACCCCCGAGCGCGACACCTACGTGGAAGCGGTCCTGTCAGTGTCCAACGCCAGTGTGGCCCAGCTGCACACAGCTGGGTACAGGCGCGAGTTCCTGGAGTACCACCGCCCGCCCGGGGCCGTGCACACCTGCGGGGGCCCTGGCGCCTTCCACCTGGTCGTGCACCTTAAGGCGGGTGACGGTGTCAACGTGGTGGTGACGGGGGGCCGGCTGGCGCACACGGACTTCGACGAGATGTACTCCACCTTCAGTGGGGTTTTCCTGTACCCTTTCCTCGGCCAGCTCTAGGTGCTGGGGGCCATGGAGACTCCAAGCCTTACTGCATTCAGTTTGTGCATGTAAGTGAGCACTGGTCTGGTCTGCAGCCAGCCCGCCTTGGCCAAAGCAGCTGCTCCTAGTCTGTCACTGTGACTGACAACTGGAAGTCTGGGGAAGCCCCTCGCCCTTTTCTTCCTCCCTGGCATCGTCCCTGCCTCCAGCTCCAGCTCCACCCAGGGGCCCTGGGCCAGATGCCCCAGGGCAGCCGGCTGCAGCTCACCCGTGCTTAGCTGCCGCGAAGAGGGACGCTGCTACACTGCATGCAGGAGAAAAGTCCAAACACTGAAGACTGATCCGGCCCACAGCACGATGATCCCGTGTGGGCTCTTCACAGGGCTGCCTGTCCTGCCCAGGACACAGCCCTGCAGTGATGGGACGCGGACACAGGGACTGTTGTTGATAGAACTTGTCAGGCTCCTTAGATGACGTGCGACTTAAGTACAGAGATGGGGAGTGTCAATAAAGTGTAAAACCACGTTCCTCCTCTACGGCTGGTTCCTTTTGCCTTAAGAGTGACTTTTCTTAGAGCTACAGAAAGTAATCTTGTATAAATCTCAACTATTAAACTCTTACTGCCAGCAGCCAGCTGTTTTTGGCTCGTAGAGAAACCAGATGTGCTCAGCACAAGGGGCCCTGCCTCCCTGCGGCCGAGGAGCTAGAGACCGGCATGGAAGCCGTCAAGTCCCAGGCTAACGGCGGAATGTTTGTTGCTTCGCTGCACAGCACCCTGGCAGACACAGTTTATGGCCTTGGGTTCCTAAGCAACAAGAGGCCCCACATAAATGGATAATCACTGGAGGTTGAGCTCATTCTCGGGGCAGCAAGCATTGCCCCAGGAGCCTCGGTGAGGAGCTCTTGCTAACCAGTTTGGGGAAACGGGTGAGTGAAGGGTCTGTGGGGAAAACGGCCAGAGGATGGCACTTGGGGAGGCAGGGGGTTCGGTGCTCTTGGGCGGCACCCAGCCTGCAGGAAGGCCTCGGGCTGCAGGACATCTTTGGTTCCCAGGCCTCACGGCACTCCACAGGCTCTGGCCTGAGGGGAAGAACTGTCCTAAAGCTTGGAGCTCTTGTTCAGGAGCAAGAGACAATGGCATTTCTGCCCTTCTGTCTATGGCTGGGAACTGGCTAAAGGTTGCTGGCAGCATCCTGGCTGTCCTCATGGAGAAGCCTGGGTGGTGGAGTGTTTGCAGGAAAACCCGCTGGCATGTACACAGCCTTCCCTCTCAGGGCCGAAGGGGACAAAGGCTCAATGGCGGGGCAGGCGGGGAGCAGGCGCGGCGCAGTAACAACTGTACTTCCTACTCCAGGGACAGCCGCTGAACGAGGACAATTCAGTCTTCCTCTTTTGGGGCTTTTTAATTTTGCGGTGCTGGAGATTAAACCCAGGGCCTCACACATAGTAGGCACAGGCTCTCCCGCTGAGCTGCATCCCCAGCCCTCTAAAAATAAATGTTGAGACAGGGTGGGCCCCTTATTTATTTTGCCCAGGCTGGGCTCAGACCTCCAATCCTCCTGCCTCAGCTTCCCAAGTAGCTGAGATTATGCAGGTGCATCACCATGCCCCGCCTTTCAGCTCTGGGTACCCGAGACCAGCAAAACAGGAAGTCTGACTGCAGCAGCAGTGGCCTGCATTTCCTTCCAAACAAATCAGGATGAACATCAGATCTTGGCCCATGAAGAGTGGGTTCAGGCAGGGCGGGCCTCTCTCGCTACAGACGGGCAGGATGGGGCCAGGGGAGCTCAAAGACTTGGGGGCTTCAGAGCGGCCCCAGGAAGAAGCCAACATGCCTATAGTCACGTGCCTGTGAGTCAGAGGCACAGACAAACCCCTGGATGTACACCTAGGATTACAACTTCTTTTTAAATTGTTTTTTGAAAGACCTGGTTTCCCAGGCTGGTTCCAAACTCCTGGGCTCAGCTGATCCTCCTGCCTCATCCTCCAGCGCAGCTGAGACCACAGTTGCTCACTGCGGTGCCCGACTGAGGTTGTAACTTCTGAAATCAAGGAGTTAGTGCTGAAAAAGATGTCAATGTGGCCCAAACAGGACAGTGACACCCACTTCCCACATGTAGCACCGCCGCAGGCCTCATTCAGACGATGAAAAACAACGCTAAGTGATACCTACAGTGAAGAGTTGAATCGGTACAAGTTGCATCGGAAATTATTTCCAGTTGAGCACAATGTGTTCCTAAAGCCTCTAGCATCTTTCAGATGGTTGCCCACAAATTATTTGCAGCTTGAAAGGAAAGGGGTATTTGTGCCCAGAGGCACCCAAGTCCCTGCCTGCCGATTGGAAACAGGACTTCACCCGCTTTCCGAACGCCCATTTTCTGTGTGCTCCTACCACCCAACACTGGGAAGGGACGGGGTGGGTGGGGGGACCACAAACTCAATGGTGCCACGGAGATGGCCCCTCTCCAGCACGCCAAGCCTGTTGGATCAAGTCCACTTCTTCACAAGCAAGCTCCCTGCCCAAACACTTCCTCTCCAGTCTCAAAGCAGAGCGGTGCCCTCGCCATGGCAGGCAGAGGGGACACAAAGCTACCCCAACACAAGGCCTGATCTGTGCATGCGGGTTTGGATCACAGATGGTGCTGGGCGCTAATGGCATGAACAGCCCCCAGGGAGGACGGGACAGGCCCAGGGACCCTGCAGGGCAGGGGTGGCAGCGGCTCCCTGCGCAGGAGCGGGTCGCTTGCCGGCCGACCCACAGAGCAGGCAGGTTCATCCTGGCATGGACCTTGTGCTCTCCTGAACCAGCCTTCCACAGTAAGCACCAGAAAGTCCTTCCTGGAGACAGACGTAAGGCAACAAAGACCAAAATGCTAATTTATGGAAATTATCTCTTTCTGGCCAGAGTACAGAGAAAATGGTTTCAATGTCCCTAAAGGAAAAGCGTCAAACCCACTCAGTTTTATGCTTTATTGTTGTAACATTTTGTTTTGAACATCAAACACTACACCAAAATGAGAGCCATTCATCTGAAGACATGGGTTCCACAGCCACGAGAGCTGCACTGACGTTTATGGCTAACTTCCGACAGTCCAGAACTCGCTGGTGACACTCCTGCCTACTGAGTGAGCAACACTTCGTCATCAGCTGAATGTAATTATTAAACGGAAAGAGCAGCTTCCCCTCTCCTCAGTTCAAACCAAACCAAAAAAAGTTGTTTCTGCCTGGAAAGAATACTTATGTTAAGCAATTTTAAACCAGTTTTAAATGAAACCCTGCGTGCTCTCCGGCCTGGAGCGCAGGGCTCCCCGGCAGCAGGGCATGCCTAGCGGCAGTGCCGCGCCCTAACCGTTCGCATGGCAGCCGGGAGCCGCACACAGGGTGCAGGCGCAGGCCTCCCTGTGGGCTTAGCAGCTTCCGCCTGGCGACCTCGGCCTCACGGGCGTTTTCCTTCCAACTGAAAACCATGCCGAAACGATGCGGTTCAACAAGGTACCACGGGCCACGCTCGCAACACCAGGACGCACTCTGCGGTTAGACGGAACTGGAGGAGGGAAAGAGGACATTCCCCCCAGGCAGCGGACTCCTGCGGTGTTCCTGCGATGGCGCCCATCACTGGAAGACAGCGGGAGGTGACCCCCGACTCACCATCTAAGGGTGTGTGCAAATACACGGGAGGGCATCTCTCTTTCACAGAAAGAACAAATGTCATTTGTACCAAATGGCGATGGGTTTCCAGCACAGACGCGGCCCTTCCGCCACACCGCAGTACTAGGATGCATCCACTGTTGGCGAGGCTCATTCACACAAAGAACAGCTCACACCCGCCAGCCTGCGTCCCCACAGGCGTGCGCGACAAGGTCGGGGCTAGCAGGCACGGGAACCAGAGACATCGGACCCCAGGCCAGACCCTCGAGAGGCAACCTATCCGAAGAGAAGCGCTTGTCGAGAAAGAGAACCACCCAGGCAAAAACTCCAGAAAGGGCGCCGCAGGAAGGCAAGAGGCCAGGGCCCGAGGTCTGCCAGGCACTGCACAGAAGTCTGAGCCGGGAGCACGGCAGCTTCCACCCTCAGGACCACGGGCATACGTGACGAGGCAGCTGAGCGGCTCTCCCCGAACTCCCATAGAACACTGCCTCGCCAGGGAAGGGTGGGAGGAAGCTGCGTCCTCCTTTCTCTGGGAACAGGGACTGTGCGGTCGCCTCCGTATCCTATGCCCCAGGAGACACGCTGCCCTCAGTAGGGATGCAACTCTCCGATCTGGAAGAACAGCCCCTGTTCTCCAGTGCTCTGGTTCTCTTATTTTGGGTGAAACAAACTCAAACAAGAGCCCCCCCCATGTGACTGTGGGGACACCAAGGGCCAGAAATGACACCATCCCTGAGCCCCTCTCAGCTAGGACCTCGCCTTTCTGGGGTTTCCAGCACAGGACCAGGCCCCGGGCCGTGAGGGTCCCTTGAGAGCCCCTAGCAGCTCTCTGGCTGCCACTTCTGTAGGGACTGTCACCAGCCCAAGGGGCCTCTCCTTGGCTCTGCCACGCCCGAAATCTGACACGACCGCATCACAACCAGGCCAGGTAGGCGTGGCCGCAGTGACAACGCAGGGCCCTTGTCCATGAGTCCCACACACCCCTCTCACAGCTCCCAAGTGACCCCAAGTGCAGAACCAGTGCTGCTGGCCCTCAAGCGAGCTTCACCGTGCTTCCTGACAAACCTGAAGCACAGATGAGAAATCCTGCCCCCAGTGAGACCCTAGGGCCACCTGAGCCAGGACCCAGGTGGAGAGGAAGGACGAAGGCCCACACAGCTGCACATCTGTGCTGTGGACGCTGCTGTGGCTTCTCCTGGGTTTCACCTCCAGCTTCCCACTGTCACTGCAGAAACCGAATGCAGATGTGAACTGGACACGGGTCTGTCCTGTAGGCGCAGTCTGAGAGGGGCTCTCTCATGGAGAAGCAGTCAAGGGCGGAGACTAGGCTGTCCCAGGGAGGGGCTGTCCCAGCTCGGGGTGTGGGCTGAGGAGCCGCAGAGATGCCGCACACAGGCAGTGCCAGCCCTGCTCCCACCGTGGGCAGTTTTGAGCTGCCTGTGGGGACACTCGCACCTGCGCCGTGCTGCGTCTGGTCTGCTGTGTGGCTTTGCTCATCTTCCTTGTCAGTTCCACAGCTCAAGGGTGCCGCCGAGCCCTCCCTTGTCCCCCGGGGCAGAGCGGGGCCTGGGAGGGGAGGTGGGCGGCAGTGCGACCAAGCGTCCCCACCAGGAGGGCAGGCCGCAGTCAGCCAGGCCTCAGGCCAGGTCGTCCAGGTCTGCGGCCGGGATGGGGTCCCTCCAATAGCAGAAAGAACTGAACTCGGGGCACGGGAAGGCGGAGTTCTGCTCCTTGCTGAGCAGCGGGAACACGTGCTCCACCAGCTCGCTGAGCCTGTGGTACCTAGGGGTGGGGACAGGCGTTACCTCTCCCCAGCAGGCCCAGGTAAGGACAGCCGCACCCAGCACAGTCCCTCAGGTCCCTTCAGCAGCTGCTTAGGACCAGTCCACACCCAGCACCACAAGGGGGGCACGCTCTGACCACCTCAGCTGCCACCCGCCTGTCCCCGGTGCACTCACGACGATTTGTTCCCTTTGGTCCTTTCTTGGATCAGCTCTCCCTTGGGGTTCACAGTGAAGATCCTGCAGTCTGGGACTCCAACCTGGGTATAAGCATAGACATCCTGCAAGAGAGACAGGAAGTAAGAAGCAGAGAAGCCGCAGAGACAGGAGACTCCAAGGAAAAGTGTGGCACAGGACATGTGTCGTTCTACTGCTGACTGAGCTTCAGACAAAGCCAAGCCTCAGGACTGCGTGGGGCCAGGGAGCTGGCACCGTTAGCATGCCAGGCTCACGCGGGACAGGAGGAGCCGGGGAAGTGCCCCAGCCTGGGTTCTGGGAGCTCCAATGACACAGGTTTGAACTCCGTAGCATATGGGGCAGAGACAGATGTGGTGGCGCAGGTGTATGATGCCAGCACTCTGGGAGGCCGAGGTAGGAGGACTGCAAGTTCAAGCACAGCTTGGGCAAGTTAGAGAGACCTTGTTTCAAAATGAGAAACAGCATAAATGGATGGGAATGTAGCTCAGCGCAAAGGCTGTGGGTTCAGTCCTCATTAGCACAAAACAAAACAGAAACCCGAGAGGCCAGGCTGCCAGAGAAAGGGCATCAAAGCGTCAGGAACGAAGACAGTGCATTGTGTGCGGTCCTGGGGTAGACCTGACCTACAGTGTCCCTGACAGCTTGGTGACAGCCGAGTGTGCAGAGTGGACACTGCATGCTGCGTGGAGACCCCCACCCCCATCAGGGGCCGAGGACACTCACGTTGGGACGGTTTCCAAAGGCGGCGTAGAAGGGCTGCTTAGATGGGGCAAAAAGGTTCTTGATGTCATTCAGACACTCAATTTTGAACTTCTCTGGTTTCTTCTCTATCACTTCCCTAAGAAAAAACAGTCACCAAAGTCAACATGTCAGCTTTCCGCAGCGAATTTCTGGAGACTCGGCGCTCAGACTGGCCACACGTTCAGGCCTGTGAGAGGGGTCCTCTCCCTGCTCTGACGGCGCCTCGGGACGGAGGGCTGGGGAAGGAGGAATTTCCTTCACCATGTGTCACACTCGCCGGAAAGGGCCCTGCGGGTTCCCACCTGCCCACCACAGCCCCAGCAGGGGAACCTGGGCGCCCGCAGGAGAGGGTCACCTGTGGAAGGCAGAGAACAGGCTGCTGGGTGACAGCATCAGGGGGCCCCGCGGCAGGATTGTGCCCTTGTCGTTGACCCAGTGCAGGTAGCCGCGGGTCATGTCAGCCATGCCGATGGCTCGGGCCGAGCAGTACAGGAACTTGTAGCCATTCCTGGGAGGAGACGAGATGAGTGCTGGTCAGCCGACCTGCTCTGGCTGAAGGAAGCAAACCCGAAACCCCTCCATCCAACAGATCCAAATCATTCCTCTCCGGTACTGAGAAAAGTAAATTCCTAAACTTGGCAGCCAGGCAGCTGGGATCACAGATCTTACTCCCGCGCAGAACGCAACTTGCACAGGGGTGGGGATCACGGCGAATGCACAGCACTGACTCAGGCCCCGGGGCGGGGACATCCCCATAAGGAAAGACGCCAGGGAGCGTGCTCAGGGGACGTGTGCAGGTCAGGAGCCGCACACATCACCGCCTACTGCGGCACGCCCAACCAATGTCAAAGGCACAGCCCATTTCAAACCAGGGTCCCCCGCAGGTCAGGCGGTCTTCCCCGAGGATACCCCCCATCTGGCCCCCTGATGGACTCTTACCCGCGCTGCGTGCCTGTGCCACCTGCCTCAAAGAAACAGAATTTTAAAGTACTCAGGAAATAAACCAAAATTAAGTATCAGCTCTGGTTAAATTTTAGTTGAGTACAGTTATGATAATGCTGTGGGTAGCAGGTGGTGCTTGGGCTCACAGATAAACCCTGAGGTTATGCAGGCACACGGTGGTGGAGCGCAGACACACGGGCCGGTGTGCGATGGCTGCCGCTGCCTCCCAGGCCCCGACCCGAGGGCGCCGCTGTGTGGGTGGGGACCTACTCGTTGATGGAGTGGTAGAGCTTGGCTATGCCCTGGTGCGTCCAGTCTTTACCCAGCTGTGGGAGAATCTGACCCAAAGCGTCAGACCTGTGCAGGGTGGAAAAGGGAGGGTCAGTTAGGAAGCACAGAGCTGGCGTCTTCCAGACGGCGCTGGAGGGCTGCGCTTCCTGCAGCTGCTGGCCTGGCAGCCCCGAGACACACCCTGGCCCTTCAGAGCGGAGGGACATGAGAGCCAGGTGCTCCCCGTCAGAGATGACTCGTGTCCGTCCTGTCTCTCTCCCCTAATCTCTATGGTGTCTTCGTTTTATTTTTTTTATTTTTTTGGTGCCAGGGATCGAAGCACCAAAAGAAGGCAAGCACTAACTGCTGAGCTAAATCCCCAGCCAGCGTCTTCATTTTAATGCCAGCATTTGGAGACAGAAGCTGTCCAGAGATCCTGTCTGTGAGGCTCCACCCTCTCCCTGCCACACGGGAAATGCCCCTACCCTGCAGCAAAGAAACAGCCGCACCTGCCTCAGGACCAAGCTTACTTGGTGATGGTCCCATCTATGTCAGAAATGACGATCTTGTCATTCCAGTCCCACAGGTAAATGGTCCCCGCACAGCGGCAGGTGCCTTGGTACTGTGTTGTGATACTGAACACGATGTCATTAGGGCCATCCTGGAGCTGCAGTTTTGCCTTTTGAGGAAAACATAATAAGACAATCAGGTGAAAACCTACAGTTTGGAACAGATTTAAACAGCATTTCAGATCAGATCCATCTGCACGTGGCCTGGCCTGGCCCCTAGCGGGCTCGCCGGTCCGACCCAGGAAGCTGCAGCCTGCACAGGGCCACGGGCTTCGCAGGGCTGCTCTCATCCCCACCGAGCACCGCCTGCCACTCTGCCGTCACACCTGAGATCCCAGCCCTGAGCAGTCCCTTGCCGGCCCCACGGCCCCTGCAAAGCAAGCAGGTCAGGACAGGGGTGGGAAGTAAACAGGACAGGGACAGAGTGTCTGAGACACCTCTCCGGCCAGGCAGGGCTGGTTAGCAGTGTGAGACTCACGGGGGTAGCAGGAGAGACCCTGGGGGGGTGCTCAGGGTGGGGAATCTGTCCCTGCAAGTGAGCAGTCACTCCACGCATGCCACATGGCTGGGCACCAGGCAACAGAAGTGGCAGCACGTGGAATTAAGTGGTTACCACGGCAAGTCCTGCCAGCACCACCGTATCCCTGGACTCACGATCTGGTCCGAGGACAGTCGCAGCGACTTCTTATACGAGGGGCTGCTGCCATGGCTCAGGGCCTCTGCCGGTGTGGGCTCCACAGCGATCGACTCCTCGAGCTCCTGGGAGCCCTCGTCACTCGACGTGTCGTCCTCGGTCAGCCTAGCGAACATCAGACCCATCACCGAGAGCTCCTCATGTAGGGTCAGGGAAATGAAGACCCTCAGGCCTCTCTGGGGGTGGCCAGGGGCGTTTCCCCTGCCAGCCTCCTGCACGCACAGATCCTCATGCCTGAATACCGATGTTACTACTTGCTAAATTCACCCCCACCACGCCCCGAGTTGGGGTGTGGTGATATAATTAATGGCTCAAGACTTGTTATTTTCTGCCATGCTGGTGAATGCTATTAGTAATGGGTATGTATATTTCAAAAGGCAAACGTTAAAGAGGATTCACACTGCTTACTCTGCTTTCTATAAAGCCCTTCCAAGGAGAGGCTGAGCGGCAGCAACTCCTGGGCTAGAGACAGAGGGGAGGAAACCAGGATGGCATGAGCCACTGTTCTCAGTCGCCACTCTGTGTCCAAGAAGATGACAATGCACCCGGCCACCTGAGTCTTCCCCACGCCTCCCTTTGCTGGGGACAGCGCACCTCGACATGTCAGGGACTCAGTGCCGTGGTCCAAAGCACTGACCCCCTGCCCTCAGATGGGGGAGGGGTCCACGGAGCAGTGACGAGTGTATTTACTTGTCTAAACCAAGGACAGCCTCTAGAGGAGGACAGGTCAACGGCTAAGAGGCATCAACAAGTCACAGAATGCAATATCCATCCATAGGACAAAATGCTTTTAACTAAAATCAAACAGAATCACCCAGATCAGCTGCCATGACAGCTGAGCAGGAGCAGCTGTGTGCTGAGGGGAAGGGGACAGGGCCCCACCTGGCACTGGCTGGCTCTGTGGCACTCGCTGGCAGGTCGCTGGCCGCAGGCACCTCTGACTTCCCCTCCTTGGCCTCTGGCAGCTGGAAGAGAAAGAGACAATAAGCAGTGTGCAAGCTCCACCCACCGGTGCCCTCGGGGAAAGAGGGAGAGAGGCCCGAAAGCAGACTTCCACTGGGAGCCACGGGGCAGTCATACCCTGCCACCCAAAGCCGTCCTGACAGAGCCAGAGGCAAAGTCACGACTGCACACACTCGTCAGGGGCCTGCAGACACACAGGCAGGTGCGTCTCCTCCACCCAGGGCGCCAGCATCGGCAGGAGGAGGGGCCGGGCCCTGACTATGACGCGCCACTCAGGAGCTCGCCTAGAAGTGGTGACCATCGCCAAGCCAAAGAGCACTCTGACAGTCCCGCCTGTGCGCAGCAAGAGGTCTGGCTCAGACGAGAATCGCCGTTCTCAGCCCGTGGCCCTGGCTGCCTCTCGGCCTGTTACCTGCTTGGTCATGCTTTCTCGCTTCCGCCAGAACCACCAGCGTCCAGACTTCTTTGGCATCTTGTCCTTGACCCAGGACTCGACGGTGGCCTGGAAACGTCAACGTGAGTCAGTTCAGGGCCTGCGGCTGGCCAGCACCCACCCCTCTCTCTGCTGTCAGGCTGCAGGACAGTGCCGCCTCCCCAGCTCCTCAGGCGCTGGCGGGAGCGGCTTGGTGCTCGGGTCCTGCAGGGGGCCGCTCTCATCCCTCATCCCGGCACAGGGCCATCCTGATGGGAGGACTGGCTGGTCTGAGGACGGTTAGGAAGAAACCCCAGGGATCTACCTAAGAGACACCGCAGCCACAGTCCAGCGCGGCACACCGCCGGCACGTTTCTTCACCCTCTCCCGCCATGCTGATTAGAGAGAAAAGCTTCCCATTCATTCTCGGCTCCACTGACAGTCAGTAAACTCGCTGGCACTGTCCTTCCCCAGTGCTGGGGACGGCACCCGGGGCCTCAGGCATGCTGTGTAAGCGCTCTACCATCGAGCCACAGCCCAACCCCTAATCTCTCAACTCTACACTTGACCATACTGATTTAGTCAAAGTAACAGAGAGAGCAGCCCAGCTAATTTGATAGATGGCGGGCATGAAATATTTTAGTAGCCACGTACAGCAGCTTGGATACCTCACACTGAACATTAAACTCACATCTAGACGAGTAGCACAGGGCCCAGTGTGAGTTCTGCTCAGCACCACATGCTGTGCACTCTCTCATGGGCCTCGACGTGAATGGCTCACCTTAGGCAGACTCTTCTGGAAAACCTGCAGGCTGAGGATCATGGGAGCAGCCAAGGCCCAGTTATAGTAACTGCGAGAAAGGAAAATTGTGCAAAACCATTACACAGAGATGGCAAGAGAGACCTGGCGCAGGTTGGGGAAGAAGGGAGGCGGGGGGAGCAAAGGAGGAATACAAATAACATCTCAAACTGCTTATTCTTTTACACAGAAATATGTCAGCCGTATTTCTCAAAGGAAAAATCTTTGCTACAAGCCCAACTTCCAAGCAGACAGGCAGGGAAACAGAACTGCACTTCGATGCCTCACTGAGGATAAAGCCGAGGCTTTGCCTTCAAAGTGTGAGGTGACGAATTTTACAGCAAGAAAAAGTGTGACGACTAAAAACACCACTTGTAAAAAAACTACGAGATGGTCGAACAATGACCAAAGCAGGAGTACTTACCGGTTATAAATCCGTATGACGAGGTTAGGATTGTCTATGAGTCCAGGGTTTTCCGCAAATTCATGGTAAGTAATGATATGCTCCATGAATTTTTCTGCAATGTAAACAATTATGATCAATTTGGTTAGAGAACTCATAAATTCCTGTAAGAGATTGTCACAACACTCTGCATTACAGGAGCTGGAGGCTAAAAGAAGTCCTTTCAAAAAACTAACCTTAACTAGAGGCAAAATGGCAGATACCGTTTTTTTTTTTTGTTTTGTTTTTTATAGGGTGCTTTAAACAATTTATTAAACTGAAATGCCATTGTAACTTCCATTTAGTTTGATACATCTTTTCCCCATGGTGATTTAGAGGATCCTTAAGCCAATATAAATATTTCATAAATATCTGGCCACCTGGGTATACAAGTGCACAATACCTCACACCTTTCAGCAAGAAACACTAAAGAGTAAAGACCTGACACAGCTAACTAGGTACAAAGAGAATCTGCTCAAAATATTTGTTTCTCTGAGGTAAAGGCACCACACATTTGTTCAATTAAGAAAACCATCCTTATATAATGTAGGATGAGTTTTTGTTTTTATTTTTAAGCACGGCCTAGGACACTTAGCTGCTAATTAGCTGCTGAATGGCAGAGCTACATCCCCAGCTTATGCCATGAATTCACAGGGAATAGGTTCCAGCAGCTCAGGCTCCTTCCCATTGGTTCTCACAAAGTGCGCTTCTCAAGGCGGCGCGGGCTGGCGCTTCAGTTGCACCCAGGTACCTTTCTCTTTGGCTTCCTTCTTTTTCTGATCATTTTCCTTGACCCGTTTCAGGAAGCTATCTCGACTCTTTGAGTGTTTAATATGCTCAATACGCACATTAACCCTCTTGGCAAGTATCTTGCCCTTAACTTGCTTGTTTACAACAATGCCAACAGCATGCTGGGTAACATTGTAGACTCTTCCAGTTTTGCCATTCGTTTTTTTCAGGATAAAAAGAAAGCTTTATCCTCCTGCTCTCCTCTCAGTCAAAAAAAACCAACCAAACTACCTGAACAACAGGACAAAGGAACATGCCAGAGACTTTTGGGACAGTATGTTATGATGTGGCCAGAGAGTGAAGGGATGATAGACACACACACGCTCTAAATAAAAAATACCATTCTTATCAAAGGGACACCACACTGACAGGGAATCTCATAGGGGCTTTACAGTGTGGTGTGCATGCTAGGCTAGAAAAAGCTCCAAACACATTTATACTTGCTCAGAGAAACACAAACCACACCGGGAGCTGGGCAGCTGCGGCCTGCCCCGGCCAGGCCTCACTGAGCAGGCGTGCCTGCCTGGGGTTCTGTGCGCAGGTCCAGACCCTGTGCAGTGTGGGTCCAGGCTGACATGGCAGCATCGCATACGCAGGCCTCTAGGCAACTGTGTATTATTCACTTTACTTGCCATTTCTGTCTCCTTTCAAAAGAAACTCTAAGCTGGGGATTTAGCTCAGTGGTTAGAGTGCTTGCCTTGGAAGCACAAGGCCCTCAGTTCGATCCTCAGCACCAAAAAAAAAACCAAAAAAAAAACAAAAAACACAATTCCAGATTTAACTAAAATTAACTCAGGGCTTATTATATGATATACAATTAGTGAAGCAGATACTTACCATATTTATCCAATTTAATTCTGATGGCAAAAGAAACTCTAGCGAACTCAGTAACTAATATTTAAAACAGAAAAGTAAATTTTGTATTTTATTCCAATTTTCTATTTTCCATTCACCCATAGAAATTTTTAAACTGAGGGTTTAGGAGGATTATAAAAAGAATGTGGCTGATTTAATTTTGTTCCTAGAAGGAACTGGTGGCCACCATTCACGGTTAGCTTTTGTAAAGATTTAAGGCAAGAAAGGGAAAAAAGAGATGGAGAAGAGAGGCAGGCGTCAGAGCACCTGGCCATGTGAAGAACTTTGGGGAAAAGGCTGGAGGTGCCACCCTGCGCCACCTGCCAGAGCCCCTGCGGGACAGGAGGGGGCGGAGGGTGCACAGCAAGGATGGGCTGGCCCCGAGGAAAGTCAGTCACCGCCTAGCAGGGAGGAATTAGGTTAAGCTTGCAGGTACAGCGAAACAGGCAGGCAGGACACCACTGGTGTGCGGCCCGGCCCCTGCCCACTCTGCACAGCTCCTGCCTCCTCCAGGGTCGGCTTTTCCAAATGGTGTCTGCCAAGGTGAGGAAGACAGTATCTTACTTTTGGCCAGAAAGGCCACAGACTGGGGACAGTCTGTTTCTTACTGCCTCTGAGCACTCCCCAGGTACCCTACTGCAGGATGCTGGACCCCGGTCCCACAAGTCCTTCAGCAACTTTAGTGCCACCGCAGCAGGCAGCCTGAGGACGCCTCATGCTCACTCCCCCACCACAGGGAGAGCCCAAGAGGGCGCAGGCAGGGCAGGCTGCTCGGAGGCAGAGGCGGGGCTGGGGCGAGGCTGCCCACCTTTAGAAATCTCCCCGTTCTCGCTTAGGCCCCCGCAGAGGGACAGGGTGACGTCGGGCAGGTCCATGGCGGAGTCCGAGAGGCACTCGGTGCCGCTGTCCGCGGCCGCGCTTCCCACGGACTGCGGGGACTGGGAGCCGGACAGCGTGTCAGACTCGGGCCACTGTCTGGAGCCAGGGTCGGCGTCACTGTGGTGGACAGAAGAGGAGAGTAGCTCTGTGTTACCCAACTTCTAATGCCCCTCGGGGCACGTGGCTTTGGGGGCAGCAGAGTGCCGTCTCCCTGACAGGAAGGGTGGGAGTGAGGCCGCCTGTCTCTCAGGGTGCAGAATCATGTGACAGGCAACACAGAAAGTGCTGGGAAAGGGGACCGTGACTGGAGGGGGTACCACCGAATCACCACGGTCATCACAATGCACACGGTTCAACTCTGGCTTTCCTGATTTTAATTACAGGAGCTAGAGTGATAAACACTTATTCACATTCCCATGATGAAAACGACGGGTGGTTAAGAAAAAGCTGGTGATTTGGAACTCTCCTGATCCCGGCTCCCTTGGAGAGCAGTGGTTTACACACACCCTGTAGCAAAGTCCCAGTCCAAGGCTACACTCCTACACACTTCTCTAGACACAACAGACCACCACAAGCAAGGGAGGGGCCCCTGGAAGCTACATCCGCCTGGGAAAGGGGTGCAGGAGGAATAAACACGAAGTCAATTAGCCTTCTGGAAGGAGGGCTCCAACTAAAGATACAGCTACCCAACACTGTTATTGTTCTAGACACAACAGAAGCCAGGTTCTGAAAGGTGACCATAATGGAAACCTTTGGCACTGGAGTGTAATATTTTTTTTTGAGACATCGTCTCAGCTATGTAGTTCAGGCAGGCCTTGAACCCACTATGTCGCCCAGGGTGGCCCCAACTCACAGCAATCCTCCTGCCTTGGACCCCCGAGTGCTGGGATCACAGGTATGTGCCGCCACGCCCAGCCCAGGGCATAAATTTGAAAGAAAAAGAACAAAGAAATGGCACTTGTGTTTCTCAGTCATGAATGTTTACTATTCTACATCTTTGAATAGGTATTTAGTGTCATATCTGCAATACTGTTCTAAAATTTCCATTTTATCATATCCATATTTATTTAATTAGGGTGCTGGGGATCGAACTCAGGGCCTTGCGCACGCTAGGCAAGTGCTCTACCTCTGGGCTAAGCCCCCACTCCACTTTATCTTATTAAAACAGCCAATATTTTAAATTTTTAAAGAAAAATATATAAGATCTGGTGAAACTATATAATCTTATGAAAAAAATCTGAGTTGAGTAGTAAGCAGAAGTGAGTATGGATACACTGTAGATGAGAAGCAGTTTTGTTTGCATTTGTACTAAAGAGAAACTGGGGTTGAGGGATTTCCTGTGAACAGCAGTGCACACTCACACCCCAGGGGCTGCAGTCACATGGGCTGACAGACCGGCTTCCTCCCAGCACGGGAGCCCAGCTGCCAAGAAGTGGCAATCGGGAAGCCCAGGGTGACGCAGGCTGAGGGCAAGTCCTGCCGGGACAGACCGGCAGGGGCTGGCACTGCTCCCGACACCTGGGCCTCTGCCACCAAACCTGAGAACTTGTGGAAGACCCAGCCGGTGAGGCCTGCAGGAGCCTCGGGACAGAAATGTCATCACAACAGCAAGGAAGCCACTGAGTCCTTATCAGTGGTGGCAGCTGGCATCCCTAAGGCCATGAGGACGGCTGCCCGTGTGACTCAGCAAACAGTAACCACAATCACTGGCCACGGAGCAGCACTGGTGACGATGAGCCAGAACCGAGCTGCTCATGGGCAGAGAACAGCCTAGTTTCCTGGAAGTGTCTAGGACATGTCCCAAGAAATGGTGGATTCCTGAGTGGAGACACTGACCAGGCAGACAGCAACCTGCAGCAGTTAGACTAGAGTGAAGAACAGTGAGGGCCCCTTGTGCTAGTCACCTCCCCATTTTTAAAAAGGGAAACAAGATAGAGTGAGCATTTTTATTTTTTTGAGACAGGCTCTCACTATGTATTCAGGATGGCCTTGAACTCACTATGCAGCCCAGGCTGGCCTCACACTTGCAGCGATCCTCCTGCCTCAGCCTCCCAAATCCTGGGATTACAGACATGAGCCATCACACCTCACAAGAAAGTGAGCATTCTAAGGCAGTTTACATTTTAATTTTCCTATGACGAAAATGGAGCAGTTTAAGGTTTGTCACCGTACAAAAACCCATTACTTTAAATGAAGTATATAATCTATTTTCAGATAAGTTTAAGGAACAGAGCTAGGAAGGAATTTTAAGAATTCCCCCAAAATATCTGTTAGAAACTTAAATAGGCTTACGTCAATCCCATCTTTCTATTCTGAGTGAAAAGTGAAACATGTTTCTCAGCATTTCACTTGGAAGTGTTTACTGTAGGGCTGAGTCTAGTCATCTTTTCTGTGAAGAAGGTAAGTGGAGTATTTCTCAGCCACGGGAACCACTGTGACATCCCGGTGAGGCCAAAATGAGCGTGAAAGGCAGTTCTGAGGACTGTACTTGAGTCCTTGCTTGAGTCAGCACAGGGAGGTTCCCAAGGACAGAGGGCGGCCTGGACCAGGCCTGGGGGCTCGGCCCTCCGGGGCGGGGGACAGGCTTTCCTGGTCAGGATGTATTCTTAAAAACACATAATAAGTAAAAAAGATGCTAATGAATTTTTCAAAACATGCTGGGTTTGCATTTATGAATTAAAAACTGCTCACAGGAAGGCACATGTACTTACACGGGTTTAGCTAGTGTCACTCGTACTGTATCAAAAACGTTACCAACAGCTGCTGATGCACATCTGGCTCTCTGGTTCAAACCGCACCCACACTGTGTAACTGTCCAAAAACGCAAGCCACTGGCAGATTTACCCCAAGGGCAACCTTGCTGCTTCCTCGATGCAGGAGCCAGACCGACACTTTCCCAAGACACCTTGGGACACAAAGAACACGCTACCTCTTAGGGAAGTAGAGAGCTGCGACCTCGGGCTCCAGCGCCTTCAAGTCATCCAGGTAAATATCGTCGGGCCCCAGGTGCTGGCTTCGCTTGTGGACACCTGTGTGTTTTAAGAAAATGTATGAGGTGTGAGAACTTAGTTATTCTCTACTTATAATTCTGCAAGAAAGTAAAGTTTCTAAGCAAGAAAGACTATGACTTGAACTGAGTTTTTCATGTCTGTTCACTGTCAACTATCTGAGCCAACGGAAGAGAACTTCAGTGCTCAGTAAACACACCATTTACTACTCATGCTTTCATTGCCAGTGTATGAATAATCCCACCACCTAAATCACGTATGCTCAATGGAGAGGTGCCAAAGAATATGCAAAGGTAAGGAGCGCGACGGCTTGAAGAGGTCACCAGGCCACTGCTCTAAAAGTCATGGAGGAGCAGAATGTTCACACAGCGCTCAGACAGCAACTCACATCACTTCCAAGTGCAGCAGGACGGAAATCATCTACGTGGGCAGGTCTGACGACACCGTGTGCAGTGACCACCTCCAACGCCACTACTGAAGGGTCACCAGGAGACCAGCATGCTGCCCCAGTGCAGCCCACAGAGAACTCTTGATTCTAAGATACAGAGCAGCTGGGGTGCAGTCAGTGGTACAGGGTGGGCTCAGCACCCAAGGTGCCCTGGGCTCAATTCTTGGTGCCAGAAAAGCAAAACAGGAAAGCAACCCAAATGTAATTAAGCTCCAGGTCTATACTCCCCCAACAAGGGCCACCACCACAGGTGGCTACTGAGCTCTCAAACTGCCACCAGCCTGAGTATACAGAATGTGTTAGAAACACAGAAGCACCTCAACTTTTAAAGATTTTAAAAATGTAAGTGTAAAAGATAACACTTTATGAAACACAAGATTTTCTCTATTTTTATATTGATTACATTATCAAAATTGTATTTTAGATTGTTTTCAATAGAATGTCACTAGGGGCTGGGTATTTACCTCAGTGGTTAGAGTGCTTGCCTCGCAAGCGCAAGGCCCTGAGTTTAATCCCTAGCACCAAAAAAAAAAAAAAAAAAAAAAGAATGTCACTAAACGCTATTTCACTTGTTTATCTTACTCTCTACAAGTGGCCACGAGATATAGAATTATATATGCAACTCACATGGGCCAGAGCTGTCACAGCTGGAGCATGGGGCGGTTAAGAGATTACCCTGAGAAAGCAACCAGATACACCTGGGACATGGTCTTCTACCAGACACTGGGATGTGGCACTCTGGAGGTCACTGTGACAGGTGGGGACAAGGGCCTGGGGACTGAGGCATGAGGAAGAAGAGAGGATGCTATTCTAAGATACATAAGTGAAAAGAAACATCAAAATCAAATGCAATTATGTATATCTAAAATGTACTACTAAAATAAAATTTAAAAAAATCAAATGTAGTGCACGATTGCTGACAAGATCTTGGTTTGGAAAAACAAGCTAAAACCAAAACAAAAGCCTGTCACATGTTGCTTACTAACAAGGACACGGCCTTAGAGATAAACCAGGAGGCAATGTCGTGTGAACACCATGTGGTGCCACATGGTGTGTGTGGTCACCCTGTGTGTGTGGCCAGTCACTGACTGATGCATTCCGTGTGGTGTGTGGCTGTGCTCTTGGTGTATCCAGGAACTACAGATACGGAGCCTTCAAGATGACAAAGGAACCCGGCCCTGCAGTGGCCTTGTGCAGAGGTGTGTACTGGGGTGCTCCGGGCGGAAATGTCTTGAAGGCCCAACTTGCTTTCAAATGGCTTACATCAAAAGCCACCTGACCCTTGACGGGGCGGCGGTGGGCGGCGGGGAGGCATGCTCTCCACCAGCAGACACACAGTTCACAGCGCTCAAGGACTCTCCAGTCAGGAGCACAGCATGAGTTGGTCTGCTGAGATAGCAATGAGGCCGAGAAGCTCCGGGCACTGCACTGCTGCGGCCACTGTGACATCAGCCTGTCTGTGGTGCTGATGTGAACAGCACGAAGGGTGTACAGCACACCCTACTTGACAATGATGACAAGCATTGCTCAACTGGGGATGCACCCTTGTTTTAACTTATATATAACTTCCTGTGGAGCAGCAGTCCCACAGCTACTGACTGATTGATGGAAGCTGTGTCCACTGATCCACCTGCTCCACCTGGATCTGTCCAGGGCACTTGGATGATGCCCACACGATGGGGCTGCCTAATGATGCGCTTTCAGAACACATCCCTGCCATTATGTGAAGCAGAACCATATGCATAAAAATGGCCACAACAAAAAGCTGGGGGGAAAAGTGGGGCCAAGAATAGAGGGAACCACTCAGCGCCCTCTCTGCATCAGCTGCTACACTGCACTGAGACAGGGCTTGTATTTCTCAGATGGAAACAGAGTGTCCCAGAAGACCTGGGTCTTTCTCAACTTTTAGCATGAGAAATGAGTAAGCTGTGAGCTGTGAGCTGTGGGGTGAGCACAGGCGCCAAAGCAGAGCCACCCCCAGTGGATGATGAGGTCTGGCCACCAACACCCAACAGGCACATTCTCCACTTTCCAAAACTTATTTCCCAGTGACTAGATCCATACTGCTAGCAGATCTGTATTAAGTCAGTCTGTCGTGGTCTAACCTTGGTGTCAGGACACTTTCAAAAAAGTGAAGCAGCCCTTGGGCTAGAGATAATGAATGACAGGTAATTATAAGTAAGGTTTTACTTCCTGAGAAACTAGATCCAAGGCCAGTGTTCAGAGTTTTTCTGCTCTGGCTCTTACTGTACCAACCATCAAAAGATAACTTTATAATTTTGAAACAGTAAGAAACTTCTAATCTATTAAACGTGTATTCCAAAAATGAGAGCTACTGAGGCACGAGGTGGATGCCACCTCAGTCCCTGTTTTAAAGGGAAACAATGAAAGAAAACACTAATAATCAGTGTGTGTTTATTTTTACCATGTACCACTGCGAAAAGTACTTAAGCAGATGTAGTAACTGGAAACATCTTTCTTCATTTTTCTTCTGCTGAAACATGCTGCTGTTTATGACTTCACTTTACTGCGTACCTAATCAATAATCTAACACCAGACCCCTGACAGGATTTTGGTTTGAGCACAAAAAATACAGCTAAAAATCCTCCTAGTGCACGTGGGGAAACAGAGCGGATGCTGGGCTGTTGCCACGCTCCCTGACGGGAACCCACCACCAACCCAGAGCCAGCAGTGGGTGGTCACGGGGCCACCCTGGGGGACCACAAAGACGCGGGGACATGCAGCTGCGACACAGCGCTTGACAGCACTGATCGGAAATACAGATGGAAGGGGGTGTTGCTGCTGCTTGGGACCCTGATCGTTTGCCATCGAGCACCAGGGCACACGGCCGGCGGAGCTGTGTCCCTTACCTCTCCTCTTGGACGGGGAGTCCACCTTGGCCATGGGCCTGGGCTCCGCGGGGGGCTCGGCCAGGCCCTGGCCAGACAGGGGCTCCGCGTCCCCAGCAGGCAGCGTTGGGGGCGGCCGCAGAGGTGGCTCCAGGATGTCGGGGGTCTCGCTCCTCTGCGTGCACGGAGCCCTGGGCGTGGGCTTCACGATGGCGCAGACTGTGTCGGCCAGGGCAGCGTCCTCCACGTCCCGCAGGAGGCTGTCCTCGCTTGGGATGACCCGGAAGTGGGTGTTTTCTGACGGGGTGATTGTAGCCGTCCTAGGGTGATGGTCGATCCTTTCTCTTTTGCTGACCTAGGAAAGGAGAACTGTTTAAAAATCAAACTAATTTAAAAGGTACTTGTTATCTAAACACGCGAGCACATACACAAGTTCGCTGAAAACATGTATACATGCTAGTATGATGCTTTTTCAACAGACTGTGTTACTCTTGCATGGGGGACCCCAGAGGATGTCGCGTACAGCAGGAAACCCACTACACTGCTAGACCTTAGAGAAGAAAGTGAAAATGCACATGCAGCAAGCTCAATGACCAAGGTCACCTAAGCAGCAGTCTGCTGCACTAATAAATGTCCAGGAGCTGATGGCCACCACTCTGAGCACCTCTGGTAATTGTAGAGGCCAAAGGTAACTTGTATTAATCGCATGACGTCTGAATAAATCTAGTATTAAAATATTTATGTAAGTTTTTCTTTTCCTGAAGTGTGTATATCTTTCAGCACACTCTGTATGTGTGTGTGTGGGGGTGTGTGTGTGTATACTTTTTTTTTTTGAAACAGTTTTGCTATATAGTTTGGGCTGGTCTTGAACTCATGGCGATCCTCCTGCCTCTGCCTCCTGAGTGCTGGGAATACAGGAGTGCGCCAGCACACCGGGCATCAGGGTTATATTTACAATTGTTCCACAGTGCAGAAGACTCTGCGGGAAGACGACACGCTCAGATACTCAGCGGTAGAGGATACTCATTTGGAGGAAGACAATGCACAGTACTGAATAAAAACAACTATGCCTGACTACTTCACGGCTCTGTAAAAACGACGGACAGTAAGAAGTCCACATGCAATCACAAACATAAGCGAAGTTTGTAATTAAAAAATTAAAATCAACAGAATGTGTAGACATCTTTCAAGTAATTTGTCTTCTCAGTTTTTTTCTTCTTTCATTATGAGTTGGCAAAAAAAAAACCCTTAAAAGTCAATTGTGTGTGTAAAATTTCCACATTGAAATTTTACACACACAACTGTAAAATTTCAGTGTGGAAATTTTATTTTCCTTTAAGTGCCTCAAAAATATCCTTTTAAACAACACTAAGATATCATCTCACTCCAGAAAGAATAGCTATTATCAAGAAATCAACCAATAACAAGTGCTGGCGGGGCTGCGGGGAAAAAGGAACCCTCCTGCACTGTTGGTGGGAATGCAGACTGGTCCAACCACTGTGGAAATCAGTGTGGAGATTCCTCAGAAAACTACAACTAGAGGTTCCATTTGACCCAGC
>PVJO010024617.1:0-24092 GCA_004026905.1 Hystrix cristata
GGTTGTGACTTCACCCCTTTCATTTTTTATTGCATGAATTTGGGTCTTTTCTTTCCTTTTTTGATCAGGTTCGTTAGGGGTTTGTCTATTTTTTTTAGTCTTTCAAAGAACCAACTCTTTGATTTGTTGACTCTTTGTATTGTTTTCTTGGTCTTAATTGCATTGATTTCAGCTCTGATCATAATAATTTCCTCTCATATATGAGCTTTGGATTTGATTTATTCTTCTTTTTCTAGTTTTTTGAGGTTCAACATTAAGTTGTTTATTTGAGCTTGTTCTGTCTTCTTGATGTGGGAGTTCAATGCAATAAACTTCCCCTGCTTCCATTGTGCCCCATAGGTTCCAGTATGTTGTATTGTCATTATCATTTAACTGTAAAAATTGCTTAATTTCTTCTTTAATTTCTTCTGTGACCTAGCTGTTATTCAGAAGGATATTACTTAGTTTCCATGTGTTTATATGGCTTTTTTGGTTTTTGATGCCATTGAATTCTAGTTTCATTGCACTATGGTCTGATAATATGCATGGGATAATTTCAATTCCCTTACATTTATTTAAGTATCCTTTATGAGATAATATGTGGTCTATTTTGGAAAACAACCTGTGTGCAGGTGAGAAGAATGCGTATTCTGCTGTTGTAGGGTGAAACCCTCTGTAGACATCTGCTAAGTCCATTTGTTCACAGAGTTGGTTGAGTTCTGATATTTTTTGTTAATTTTCTGCCTAGTTGATCTGTCTCTTTGTGAGAATGGGGTGTTGAATTCTCCCATTATAATTGTGTTAGTGTTTATTTGATCTTTCATATCCCTTAATATTAGTTTTACATATTTGGGTGCACCAATGTTTGGTGTATAAATATTAATGATTGTTATTTCTTCCTCTTGGAGTTTTCCCTTGAGAAGTATGTAATGGCCATCTTCATCCCTCTTGATTAGTCTTGGTTTGAAGTTTACTTTGTCTGAGAACTGGATAGGTACCCCTGCTTTTTTTTGAGTTCCTGTTTCATGAAATACTATTTTGCATCCTTTGATTTTCAATCTATGTATTTCCTTTTGGGTTAGATGTGTCTCTTGTATGCAGCATATTGCTGGATCTTCTTTCTTGATCCATTCTGCTAGCCTGTTTCTTTGAAAGGTGAGTTTAGCCCATTTACATTGATGGTTACAGCTGTTATGAGTTGACTCATTTTTGCCATATATCTTTTCTGTTGTTAGTTCTGTGTTTTTTCTCAGTTCAACTGCTTTTCTTACCTGGTGGGATTTTATTATTGTCCTTGTAATTAGAGTTAACTCTTTCCTTTTCCAGGATCTCCTTCAAGATATTTTGTAGGGGTGGTTTGGAGGTCACAAATTTCTTCAGTTGTTCTTTGTCATGAAAGTATCTTATTTCATTGTTGAATTTGAAAGATAGTTTGTCCGGGCACATCAATCTGGGTTGGAGATTGTTTTCTTTTTAGGCTTGGAATACTTTGCTCCAGGCTCTCCTTGTTTTAAGGGTTTGTGTAGAGAAATCCATTGTGATTCTGATGGGTTTACCTTTATAGGTGATTTGTCTTTTTTCTCTAATAATTTTCAGTATTCTGTTCTTTTGCTGAATTTGTGGAATCTTAATTATTCTATGTCTTGGTGTGGATTTATTTTGGTTATGAGTTTTGGGGTTCTATATGCCTCACTTATCTGTATATCAAGCTCTTTTCTCATTCTTGGGAAGTTTTCCATCAGTACTTCTATAAGTAATCTTTTTAGATCCTGTGTATTGTCTCCTACTTTTTCATTCAGTCCTATCACTCTTATATTATTCCTCTTTGCATCATCTTGCAGATGTTGTAGTGATTTTTTCATAGTCTGTAGCTATTTTTGAGAGGTCTTTCTTTTCATTCTCACTAATTGGTGCCCTGTCTTCTAGTTCTGAGACTGTATCTTCACTCTCGTTTGGTCAGCTCCATATACTTTCCAGCGAGTTTTCTATTTCTTGGATATCTGTTTGGATCTGTTTCATGGGCTCCATTTCTTTGCTAAGTTGTATATTCAAGTTTTCAATTGTTTTTCTAATTTCCTCTGTTTTTTTAATCTGTGTCTACCATGAACTCACTAAGCAAATCTTTCACTATGTTTGTCATCTCTTTTTTGACTTGGACTATTATTTCTAGCCTGATGTTCTCTATTGCCGCACCTATCTGTTTTTCAACTTCTGTTGCTATCATCTCTGAGAGTTTGATTGGGTGTCGTATGATATCGTCAATGTCATTGTCCTATGTATTTATTCTGGGTGAGCTGGGGGTCTGAGGTTGTGTTTTGTGTCTATGTCTGGTCATTTTCTTTGTATTCATATATATTTTACCCCCTTAGCTTGTTCTCTGAGTTGGTTTGATAATTTCTTTGTAGGAGGTTACAAAAAGATAGGTAATAATGTCCTCCTCAGGAATGTCTGTTTTTGTGGTTTCTTCTGGGTATATGTGTTTCTTGGCTTTTATGACCTTTATGCCTCCAGGGTTATCTTCAATGACAAGGTCATGGTTGGCTCTACTTGGTAATGGTGGCTTGGGAGAGGGGAAGAGTAAAGAAAGTAACAAAGAATAAAGCTAAAAGAGGGACAATGGGGGAGAAAGAAGAAGAAAACAAACATACAAAACAAAACAAAAACAAAAACAAAAACAAAAAAAAGAGGGTGGGGTGGGGGAATAGCAGAAGATAGTGTTACCAGTGTCGAGTCCTAGATTTTATGCATATATGTTGATGGATTTAGACCCTGCCGGTGTGCAGACAGCCGCTGTGCCCTGGGTGTACCCACCTGGGGTGGGGGTGGAGGCGTGGCCTTCAGAGGCCTACGAAGTGTCTCTCTCCTCACCCCCTCCATATTCTCCTGATCAGAAGGCTCTCTGCGCTCTTCCTGGGCTGCCTCTCCGAAGCTAGGCAGGCCCCTGCAGCTGGCAGTCTTCTCTGCACCATTTGTTAAACAGACTCTTTAATGTATGTTTTGGACGTTTTTTTCAAGATTCAGATGGATGTTAATAATAAGTTTATTCTTGGATCTTGTATTACATTCCATTTGTCTATATGTCTATTTTTATGACAATTCTGTACTGTTTTTTGTTGCAATGGTTCCATAGTGTAGGGACAGGGGTCCCCATAGGTATGGAAAAGATAGGGTAAAGGCCTCGTCAGACATTAAATATAAAAGCAGCTACATTCCAACAGGTAAGGAGATAAAGGCAAAGAGACTAATTCCGGGAAGGCCCCAGGTAATCTGATTAACATACAGAAAGCAAACTCTCCCTTTTGACTCTTTAACTAGCCCTAAAAGACAAAGGTCACAGAGCTGAGGGAAATCCAGGCAAAGGTGACAGACAAGCCCAAGAGCCAATCAGATTCCAAGGGCTGACCCAGGGGAAAAACCTCAATAAAAAGGGGCTACAACGAAAGGCCCACAAGTATTTCACTTTCAAATGCTCCCTACTCTTCGAGTAGCTATCTATCATCTCCTGTTCCCCCTTTTTCACCACTTTTAAATAAATTGTCCTCTAAATAAATTGTCTTCTCTTAATTTAAACTCAGTTTCTTTAATTCTTTACTGTAGCTGGGTTTACGATCGCCAGGAATTATATTTTCTAGCAGGACAGCAGGTCACAGTCCACCTCCAGACGTAACAATAGCGTATTTCGAAATCACATATTGTGTTGCCTCAGGTTTGTTCTTTTTGCTTAGAAATTCTTTGACTATTTAAGGACTTTGTATTTCCACATGAATTTTAGGATTGCTTTCACTACTTCTATGAAGAATGTCATTGATATTTTGCTGGGGAATGCATAAAATCTGTAGATGGCATTCAGTCGTATGGACATTTTAATCACTTACCAGTCCAATTATTTAAATACGAGATGACCAAAAATTGCATATTTTTGTTAATTTTATAATATAACAGGAAATATAAAAATTGCAATTTTATCTAGTTTACACAATATAAGAATCAAGTGGTTGAAATGACACCTGCTAGAACAGTGCTCAGGGTAGTCAGTATGTAAACTAATGTGCTGCCCAAGTGAAGCTTGGGGTAAACTGTTCAGTGGTTAATGATTTTTCCAATCCATGAGAGCGGGCAGTCTTTCCACCTTCTAGAATCTTCTCCAATGTCTTTCTTTGGTGTTTTATAATTTCTATTTTAAAGTCATCTCCTTGGCTACGTTTATTTGCAGGTATTTTATTTATTTGAAGCTACTGTGTTTTTTTTTTTTTTCTAAGTGAGTACATTATTGGTATGTAGGAAGACAACTGATTTTTGAATATTGATTTTGTATCCTGCCACAATGCTGAATTTGTTTATCGCTTGTAGGAGACTTTTTGTGGGCTGTTTAGGATTTTCTAAGTATAGAATCATATTATCTGCAAATGGATGTTTCATTTCTTCATTTTCTGTTTGCATCCTTTCATTTATTGGTCATGATTGATTTCTCTGACTAAAGATTCCAATACTACTTTGAGTAAGAGCAGTGATAGTGGACACCATTGTCTTGATTTTAGAACAATGCTTTCAGTTTTTCTCGATTCTGTATGACATTAACTACACTTTTGTCATATGTAGCCTTTACTATGTTGGGGTATACCTAGTTTATTGAGAGCTTTTCTTTTCTTTTTTTTTAAAATCATGACTGATGTTGAATTTTTCCAAAATCTTTTTATGGATCTGTGGAGATGATCCTGTAAGTTTTATCCTTAGTTCTATTTATGTGGTATGTTACATTTATTGATGTGCATGTTGAGCCAAACTTGAATCATTGGAATGAAACCAACTTGGTAATGGGATATGATCTTATTAATGTAATGTTGAATTCAATTTGGAAGTATTTTATTGAGGATTTTTTTTTGTTTATATCATCAAGACTATTGCTCTAGGGTTTTGTTTTGCTTTGTTTTGGTTGCTGTTGCTGTGTCCTTATCAGATTTTGGTAGCAGCATAATTTTGGCTTCACTGAATGAGTGCAGAAGATTCATTCACTTTATATTTTATAGAACAGTTACAAAAACATTGGTGTTAGTTCCTTTTTAAATATCTGGTGAAATTCAGTGGCAAATCTGTCTGAGTTTTTCTTTGTTTTGGAAAAGTTTATTACTGTTTCAATGTCATTATTTGTTTTATTTCAGCTTTTTAATATCCTTTTCATTCAATTCTGTTAGGCTATGTGTGTTTAGAAATTTGTCCTTTCTTCTAGATTTTCCCATGTACTGACATATAATTTTTCAGAAACATTCCCTAATGTGTCCTAGATTTCACTGGTATTTGTTGGAATATCCCTTCTTTCACTTCTAATTTTATTTGGGCTTTCTAAATCTTTCTTTTGATTACTTTGGCCAACAGTTTGTCAATTTTGTTTACATTTTCAAAGAACCAACTCTTTGTTTCATTGATCCTCTATATTGTTATTGTAGTCTCTACTTTATTTATTTCTACTCTTATCTTTATTATTTCTTTCATTATACTGATTTAGTATTAGTTTCCTTCTCACTTTTCTAAGGCCTTGAAATGTATCATTAGGTTACTTATTTCAGATCTTTCTGGTTTTCTAATGTAGGCACCTGTAGGTTTAAACTTTTCTTTTATAACTGGTTTTTCTGGATACCCTAGGTTCTGGTAACTTGTGTTTCCATTTTCATTTGATTTTAGGAATACTTAAATTTCACCCTTGATTTCTTCAACAATCCACTGCTTGGTCAAAGGTGTGTTGTTCAGTCTCCATGTGTTTGCATAATTTCTGAAGTTTTCTTGCTGTTGATTTCTAGTCTCATTCCATTGCAGTCTGATAAGACATAAGAAATTACCTGTATTTTTTCTTTTTTTTTCTTTCTTTTTTTTCTTTTCTTTTCTTTTTTTTTTTTGTATTTAAGATTGCTTTATGGGCTAATGTGATCTAGTTTGGAAAAAATTCTGTGTGCTGATGAAGAGAATGTACATTCTACAGCTGTTGGATGGAATATTCTGTAGTCACTTAAGCCCATTTAATGTTTGTCATGATGATCTATGTATTGGTGAGAATTGAGTGTTGAAGTCACACACTAAAACATGGTGAAACTGTGTTGGGACCTGTCTCTTCCTGTCTCTCTCTCTCTTTTTTTTTCTCCTGTCTCTTACATAAAGTACTATAGTGTTTGCCTTATGGAACTGGGCATTCTAACATTTGCTGCATATATCTTTACAATTGTTATATCTTCTTGATTGATTACTGTCTTTATCAACAAGTTACACTCTTTGTATGCCGTGGCCAACTTTTGTTTGAATTATATTTTGTTAAATATGAGTACAGCTACTCCTGCTTGTTTTTGGATTTCATTTTAATGGAAGATCCTTCTACATCCTTTCATTTTCAATCTATGTAAGTCTTTGTCAGTCAGGTGAGTTTCTTTTTTCTTTTTTTCAGACTTACTAAATTGTCTTTAGTTTCTTGTAGATAACAAGTCTTGTTTTACTTGTTCATTTTTGTTTTTTAATCCAACCAGCTAGTCTGTTTCTTTTACTTGGACAATTCAAGTCATTTGCTTTCATGGCTATTATTCAAAGATTTGTGCTAGTCCCTGCCATTTTCTTGTTTTTTATTTGATTATTTTGAATAATCTATGTTGGTTTCTTCTTCATTCATTATAGCTGTTTGATGATTTACTGAAATAGGCATTTTGGTTCTTTCTTATTTCTCATTTTTCTGTCTACTTTTCTAGTGAGATTTATTCTTTCTTGTGCTCTGGGGTTGTGTTAGTCTTGCTTCCTTACCTGGGTGTTGGGTTCCTTTAAACATGTTCTGTAATGCTGGTTTAGTAGTCATGAATTCTTTTAGTTTATGCTTAGACAACCTTTTTTTTTTTTTCTGATCCTGAAGAATAACTTTACTGGATATAGTAATTTAGGTAGGCAGTTAATTTTCTTTCAGGGCTTGGAATACATTATTTCTGGCCTTTAGAGTTTCTGCTGAGAAATCTGAAGTTATTTGAATGGGTTTGTCTTTGCAAGTGACTTGTCACTTCTATCTAGAATATTTTGATATTCTTTTTGTTGCTATTGTACTGTACATTTGCCAGTTATCTGTAACCAGCTAACTATAATATAATATGGACATGTTTGTTTTTATTCACGTGCATTTGGGGTTCTAAATGCTTCTAATACTTGGAAGTCCATATTGTTCCCAAGATTTGGGATCATTTCTGCTATTATTTCAATTAACTGAGTTTCTGTACAATAGTCCTGTATCTTGGTCCTGTTCTCTAAACTTATGATTTGTAAGTTTGATCTTTGAATGTTGTCTCAGAGTTCTTGTATAATCTGGTTATAGTTGTTTACTGTTTTTCTTTATTACTAAGTGTGATAGTTCACCTTCTTTGTCTTCAGTCTTTTTCTTCATCTTATTCTAGTCTGTTGGTTAGACTTTCAATTGAATTTTTTGTTTGGCTTATTGACTTTTTGTCTCTTTTCTGAATTGTTTTTTCGTATCCTGCATTGTCTTCCTTAATTTGTTCAGCTTCTTTGTATTTTCTTTGAATTTGTTGGTCATTTAAAATCAGCCTTTTGAATTTCTTATCTGCCATTTCATTAACTTTTATATCTCTAGTGTCACTTTCTAGAGAGTTAATAACTTTTGGAGAATCCATGTTACATTGTTTCTTTCATATTTCTTGTATTCCTATGTGGAGATTTACATATTTATTGCAATATAACTTTCTTCTACTTTAAAACTAGAGGTTCCATTTGACCTAGGTGCTCCACTTCCCAAAAGAATTAAAAGCATCATACTACATCAATGTATGGACACCCATGTTTATAGCACCACAATTTATAACTAAATCTTGGAAACACCTCAGATGCCCATTAAACAATGAATGGATAAAGAAGATGTGTTTTTTTTTTAATACAATAGAGTACTACTCTACTATAAAAAAGGATAAATGGGACATTTCTAGGTAAATGGGTGTACCTTGAGACCATACTCTTAAGTGAAATAAATCAGGTATATGTGTTTAAATATCTCATGGTTTCTCTTGTGTGAGAAACCAAAAGGGTAAATGAGGAACAAAATGTATAATAGATATTGGGAAATAGGAATACAATGTTCAAATGAGAAGAGGAATGAAGGAGGGGGTAAGAGGAAGGGAAGGAAGAGAAAAAGGAAAAAAATAAAGAGAACAGAAGGAAAATGGGGAAAAAAGCTTTTGTAAATAAGGAGGGGAAGAGTGTAGAAAGGTGGAGAGGAAAACAGGGAAAAAAGAAAAGTCAAGATATATTGTGTACAGTTACAAATTCCATATGATGAATGTGATCAGTATATATATCTAAAGGGTGCCAATAAAATTAATTATGAATGAAAGAACTTTCATCTACTTCCGTGGCTACTGATCTAGACTTAACTGTGGTGTGTGATGGATGCAGGATGCCAGAAGTTATCTATACTTAGGTCACTTACTGGTGTGGTGTCCACAGCAGTTGTATTATTTCTGTTTCCTATTGCTCAGAGGGTGCCTAGCCATGCTCATTTGCGACAGAGTAATTGGCTGAAGGCTTTTATCTTTCCTGTTCTTTAAGTTGAACTGTCTACCAAGATTCAAGCCAGACTAGAGTATAGCTGAATTGAGGTGCAGTTTCTCACATCAAGGTTAAGGGTGTAGTTCAATAGTAAAACATACTCCAGATGCCAGCAAAATCGAGAAGAGGAAAACAAGCAGTACTAACAACCACTACATATAAATGAAGTTGACATGAAAAATACAATAATAACCAATTAAAAATCATGACCACCATGGTGCCAATAAAAATAAGAGAGGGCAAGAATAATATAAAGTGAACCAAAATGTTATTAATTTAAAAAGGTAAAAATAGAGGTTGGGGATTTAGCTCAAATGGTAGAGTGCTTGCCTAAAAAGCACAATGCCCTGAGTTCAATCCCCAGCACACACACACACACACACACACACACACACACACACACACACACAAGCTTAAAAAAAGTTAAAATAAAAATAGAAGAATATTTTTTAAAAGCTTAAAAGGAAGAAAATGAGAGACAATAGAAAAGAAGAGGGAGAGATTTTTAAAAGGAGATTGGGAAGAAAAGAGAGAAAGGAAGAAAGTTAAGAATTTGAAAACTAAAAGAAGAGAGAGATAAAAGAAAATGATATACTCATACATATCTTTATATAAATATTCCTATAGATTCAAACCAACAAGTATAACCAAAAATGTCTTAATAATAAAAAGAAAGAGTTTATTTTCACCAAGGATATTGATTCGGGGAGCAAAAAAGGTATTCTTAAAGTAAGTCAGACAAGTTTTCTTTCTATGACCTGTCTGGCTGTGTATTCCATGGAGAGAGCAGAGGCTGTGTGCTCCTCACCCTTTTCTTCTTTCCTTTGTGTTACTCACATGGCAGTGAGTTAATGGTTTGTGGATGGAGCCAGTTATAATAACTCTTGGCTGCCCTGCCGTCAGTACTGGCTTGGCTGAAACATAAAATTTCTACTGACAGCATTTTGCTGTCATTTTATTTTCTCTGCACACTCCCAGAGCAGAGCTGACGTAAGTCACTGCAGCACGACCAGGTTTCTGGTATGTCCTGCAGTGCTGGTTCACAGAGTGGGGCAATGCTGTGGGTTGCAGCTGTCTGCACTGAAGAGGGTGAGTGACATCAAGTTCTGTGATTCCCCACCCCCTTCTCTTTGATGTTCCTGAAATGTAACTCCCACATGTAATCATACACAACTGCTATTCCCCACCCAGAGCTCCCACAGCTAGTTTTCCAAGTTGAGGGTCTTAAAATGAAAAGCAACCTTCATTATGTGTCATAGATCAGCTTCCTACTGTGTAGAGTAGTCAGAGGTATTGTTTCAGAAGTTTTCTCCATAGCCAAAGTAGCTCTCAAAGCCAGCACCCACAAGGACAGTGTAAGACTTTTACTGCTGGCTTCTGAGGACAGGAAAATGAAGGACCCTTTGACTCTCAAAGTAGTAAGTTCAGACAAGACCTTCTTAAGATGGCTCCCAGTTGTCATGATTATACAGTGGTTTGAGCAATAGACAGTACTTCTTCGGTGCCAGTTTACTATGCTGATTCCATGTCCACTTTCGTTTAGACTGTAGTGCTGAGACTGGTGCTGCTCTATTCTCTGGGTCTCTCCCTCTTTCTTTCTCTTGCCTCCACTCCTACCTCCCCCCCCAAAAAAAGCCACCAGGCATTCTTGGTGTTAAGATATTCTTTCTCAACTGTTGTTCTGCTCTCCCAGAAAATTTTAAAAATCTCAGGTTTTTTCGAGTCTCTGTTCACAGCTAAACTTTGGCTCCCTTCTTCAGCTGCTCATCTGTTTTGAGTCTATCCCCTAGGAAAGCTGATGATTGCTGGTGCTTCTAATCCACTTTTTGGAATTCTTCTAATTTGGGGTGTGGGTGCTGGGGATTGAACTCAGGGCCTTGTGCTTGCTAGGCAAGTGCTCTACCACTGAGCTAAATGCCCAACCCCTCTTCTAATTTTTGATGCATAGTTTTGATTACTTAGCAAACCCAAGTAGCCATTTTCAGTTCCTTAACAATAATGAAAAGTTTCAGGAATTGTCTTTGATAATCTGCTCAACTCATTATTGAGCAAATTTAAAGATATACTAAAATCAGTTTCACTTAAAATTTCAAATGGGAGGCTGATTGCAATAATTGACATTAAGTGCTGTTTTGAGTAGCAAACCAGTGACTTCTCAATTGACATTAAACAGGAAAAGTTTGTGAAATTATATTAAATTAACATTTACATTAACTTTATACCAAATATAGTTTGAGGATAAGTAAAGAACTTTCCCATGGGAAATTTCCATTAATAGAGTTGATATTAAGTGAACTTGATAGTAGTAGACAAGGGAGAAAAGACGTCTGGCAGCTTGGAAATGAGAGCAAAAAAGTCAGTGAACAGTGAACTGCTAAAAACAATGACAGCTTCAGGGAGATGATTCTTGAGTCAGTAGTGAGATGATTAGAGCAATTTGCATAAGCTGTTAACAAAGAAATAAAAACCAAGAAATAAAACTGAGTAAATTTTTTCATAAACTGTACTTTTCAATGGTTGATTATTATATTTTTGTAAAAAGTAGTTGACAGAAATGTTACTTCAATAGGAATTGGAAGGGGGTTAACATTTTCAATGTATGTGATATAATGAAACCACTTTAATGTCTATTAAGTTGTGTTAATATTTATTTCTCAGATTTTTGGGGGGGCTCTGGGGATTGAACGCAGGGCCTTGCACTTGCTAGGCAAGTGCTCTACCACTGAGCTAAATCCTCTACCTCCATATTTCTCAGATTTTTTATGAGTCTTGGGCCAAAATAGAAAGTGTCAAAAGTGTATTGAATGAAGTACAGTGATACTTTTATTCACAAATGGCTCTGTTCACAGTTTAGCTTGCAAACAGAAGCATTATGCAAAATTTTGCTTCGATTTTTGAACTCCACATCACAGGAAAAGCACAACCGTGGCCATCTTCCCCACACAAACACAAACATGGCCATCTTTGTAGAAGGAATTAACTTTCTGAACCAAGGTACCACTGTATGTAATTGGCGAGCTATTTACTACTTACTTCTGGCAAGGGCAGTGCTGGGGATTGAACTCAGGGCCTTGAGCTTGCTAGGCAAGCGTGCTACCATCTGAGCTAAATCCTTAATCCTTATTTGCTACTTCTAAATGTGTTTATAGAGTTATTCCTTAAGAGTACTAGAGTGTTATTTCTTCTGATAAGAGAGGAAAGTAAGAATTGTGCTTAAACCTTGAAAATCCAAATGCCTGCTTTTGCCTTACAGTGAAGAGTAAGTCCAAATTTGCTGTGCAGATTTAATATAACTGCATTTCAAATTAATGTTTTCCCTAGAATTAAGATTATCATATGACAAAAATGATAGTTTATCTCCACAATTGATGGTTTTAACATTCTGCTCATTTTCAAATGTAGAAACTGTAAAATAGCAGATATTTATTTTGCTGAGACTCAGCCAATCACATGCATCTATCCTTGATTATTTTTATGAATCCAGTGCCATAAGCACAGGAAATAACTGTTTTTTGAGTGATAGTGTTGACCATATTGTTGTAGAGTAGTTTCTGTAGAAAAGTGTCACCAATCAAAAATATTCCAGGTTCTTCTTGTCTTGAACAAAGAATTGGATGAGACAAGCCAATAATGGTGCCAAAAAGTTTATTTGAAAAATGTGAGGTAAATAGATATGGGAAAAACTAGCTCTGCAGGGCGAACTTGGGATAAACAAGGAAAAAAAGAAGTTGAAAGGCAAAAATAAAAGTACTCACTGCATCTGAGAGATATGGCACTTGCTACCATGCAGACTCACACATGATATCAGCTTTCCATGAGGACTGCTCTTCTTTTATGCTATCTGCATCTTCCTGCAAGCTCCAGGGAAGTCCTACATACGGGTTCTCACCTTGCCCTGGGATCCTGTAATTGACAAGTCCCGCCTGTTTCTCTGACCAGCATTGCCATGCCCCATCTCCTGTAATGGTATGGGCTCCCATTTCCTGGGATGTGAGTGTCAGTGGAGTTGCTGGTACTGGTAGCACAAGTTCTAGAGAGCTGTGCGCAGTCACAGTGGTCATGTAGCTCTCACTGCACTGGGGACATGGCATGTCTGCATTGTGACTTTAGCTGTGTGGTTTCCTTCTGTTGTGAGACAAGTTGCCCAGCATGCTCAGGAAGTCTTCCGCTTACCCATTAAAGTTGCAGAAACTTCCTTTTCTCTTGAGCGAATCTGGATCACTCTTTTGCTTGCAGATAAGAAAAAGCTTTGACTGATATAAGTAACTTGCATTTAATTATATGGGAATATAATACATTGTCAGCATTCAATAAATATTTGTTGAGTGAATTGAATATGTGGATAAATGTCCTGATTCTCAAATACAAATTTACTGTATCTTGACACTGGCATCACTGCTAATAAATGAAATGTCTCAAAGAAATGTATAAACTGTCCTTGAAAGACCTTTACCCATCACAGAAAGTTTTGAGATTTTGCAATGAGAATGGCATGGAAAGCGGTAGTAATTCTGGTGTGAGGAATAATCATTTTGAAACTTTTCTAATCTACATTTCAGGTACAAGTGTACAAAAGCAGGTTGGAGGGAATGGATTCTGTTACTTTTCACGGTACACCACCTCAATCTCAAGTAATGCAATTTTATAAGTGATTTTAGTAGCTTTATTTTAGAAAAATGCCTAATCCACTGGATTTAATTTCTACTTGATCAAGGACATACATAATCTAGAGGCAATGATCTTGTTATTAGCAATGAAATGAGTATAATAAGAACTTCATCATTTATTTTTCCCTTCTTGTTTTACATTGTCTCTAGAAACTTGTCACTAAATTACTGCTTTGTGTTATATATCAGCTGTTAGAATTGTGCCTTTGTATAGAATTTTCTCCAGTCAGGCATTTTATCCTCTTTAACTACTTTTTATTACTTTTAATAATAATAAACCACTGCAGTTTTTCTCTCTGTTCTTGGGTACTTTTGGCTGCTGCTACTGAGTGGAAAGAACTTTGTCTTTGCAGCCTTTTGTACTGTCTTCTCAGAGGACAAGCAATTATTCTGTTAGAGATGCTAACAACCTCGTTTAGAACATATTTGCTCATTACTGATGAATCTCTTTCATTTTTATGAAATACCATTTCATTATGCCATCAAGTAATCAATCTGAAAACTGAGCAAGACAGAGACTGTCATCAAAAAACTTATGGTAAACTTGGGAAGCTAGTAACTGATGGTGCAATGATTAGAATATGTCAAATTAGTGCTGTAAATTATAACTATGCATTTAGAGAAGGAGAAATCAAGGAATACTGGAGTAATCAGGAATCAATCTCAACAGAGCGGAACTATAGTATGTGAACTCTGATGGGGTAGTCGGGCCATGGAGGTGCGGCAGTGTGTGAATGGAGATGAAAGGTGAGGATGCTTGGCTTTTCCAAATTTCTCCTACATTTTAGGCTTTTCCTAATATTTCTTCTACACTTCTCCCACTATCAGTCAGCTAAAAGTCATGAATCACCTGGTGTCTCCAAAATAAAATTTAGGGAGAAGTTTACCATAAGTTTACCCAAGTTTACCATAAGTTTTTTGATGACATGTTATTGGGACTTTGGCTTTCATTTGGCCCCAATTAATTTGGGTAATGGAAATTAGTGGGGTTTTTTTTAGGTTTTTTTTTTTTGTTTTGTTTTGTTTTGTTTTGTTTTTAGCAATTCTGCACAAGATTGCTTATTTATAGTCTAATTTTGCATTAGATAAACAAGGAACTGAAAAAAAAATGTTTGGAATTCTAGGAAGCAGTGCAGGTCCTCCAAGTGCCCTTGATTAAAAGGTATTCAATCCAGGGCATTGTAAAGTTAGATGCCAACCAAATGGAACAACTGTTGTGAGTTGGTTGGACTGGCTGGCTGGTGTTAGAGGTGGTGCTGTGGTTTTTTCCAGAAACTCACTGGAAAGGTTGACCCATCGCAGTAACTAGGCATTCTTTTGAATTGGAGTTGTTCAGTTTGGGAGGATCAGTAAATACTTAACAATTTCAAAGGTTTGGTTTCTTCATAAAGACTATCAGTCTTAACCAGAGAATTTTTAGGAACTGAAAATAAGTTTTAGGTTTTGAGTCCTAAGCATGCTTATCTTCATTCAATCTGTGGAGACTGATTTTTTATAATAATGTTTTTGATATTCACTGATAACAAAGGGAAGGTCCTCCCTCCCAAAACCAACCTACAAGGGATTACTCATGCTAAATACACAAACATCCAGAGATTACAATATTTGTGAAAGCTCAAACTTTTCAGATGCTCTTTTGAAAAATATATAATGAATGTTACTTTCCAATCAACATCAGTCTAAATGATAGCAATTCTAGCTAAAAACAATTTTCAGCTGAGTTTATATGGGCATGGGTGTTTGTTTAGCAAAAACATAAATTGCAAGAATTTATTTTTTGCAGCACAAATATGCAGCTGTTCTGTGACTTGAATAGTTATAGATTGAGAATAGAAAGCTGGTTTTAGAAAATAGACAAAAGGGGAAGTGGAGGCTTGAAGAATTCCTTCCATACAATTTAGGGCCTTTGTTTTTGTTCCCCTTTGGGGACACTTTTCATGGCACTTCTCATCTCCTTCAAGTCCCTGTCTGGTTGCCTAATTCTCTGCTGTGGTTTTCCTGAACATTTTATTTTAAATAGTAATCCCCAGCCCTAGTATTCCTCACCCTTCTCTACTTTATATTTCTCCATGAAACTTAGCATCTGACATACTACTTGCTTTGTTTAATTATTGTCTCTTCCAAGTGAAGGTCAGAGGTGTTTGTCTGCTTTGTTCACTTTTCCTCCCAAATCTTCTTTAAAATATTTTAAAATTTTGCAATACAAATGTTTGCAACACATAATGAATGCATTCATCTTGGGGAGTTAGTACAATACATATTACATCATAGTCCTTTTTGTTTCCCCATCTGCTCCAGTCCCTTCCTTCTCCCTCTATCCCTTGGCCCCCTTCCCTTCTGCAAAAAGTCTGCCTCCAATTGTCTATCTTTTGTTTTGCCTAACATTATGGTCTTAAGATTCATCTATTTTTCTAAAAATGACTTAAATTTATTCTTCTTCATGGCAGAGTAGTACACACATTTTCTTTTTCCATTCATTTGTTGATGGACAATGGATCTATAGGCCATTTTCAAGATTTAGCTATTGTGAGTTGGGCTGCTATAAACCTGGGTGTGCATGTATCACTGTGACATGATGTCTTTAACTCTTTTGGGAAGATGCCCTTATACTCGTGGGTACAGCTGAGTAAAACAAAATTTTTACCATTAGATTTTTGAGGAATCTCCATACTTATCCTCATAGTGGTTGTATTAGTTTATATTTCCCCCAACAACACAGAAGGGTTCCTTTACCCCATAACTTCTCTGTAATTTCTTGTTTCTTTGAGTTTGTGATGATAGCTATTCTTTCTGAAGTAAAAGGCAATCTCAGTGGTGTTGTTTTGATTTGTATTTCTCTAACAGCAAGACAAAGATGCTGGATATTTTTCCATGTATTTATTGGCAATTTGTACTTCTTCTGAGAAATATATGTTCATTTAATTTTAATTTTTATTTTTACCAAGAACATGTATTGGTACATTGTATACAAAATGATCATAATCAACATGGTTATTTTGTACCTGTACATGATGTATCTTGGTTTTCCCCCTCTTCCCCTCCCCTCCCTTCCATTCACCCCCCCATTTGCCACAAGTTTATTTACATTGTTCCATTTTTTTCCCTTCTCTTACTTTTCTTTTAATCTTCCTTCTTTATCCCCATTTTCTCTATCTAGTTCTCCTCTCTTTTGAATACTATCTTTTTCTTTTTTACATAATATCTATTATACCCCTTTGTCCTTATTTACACTTATGGTTTCTCATATCAGAGAAACAATTCGATGTGTATTCATGAGTGTCTGATTTATTTCACTTAATACTATGTTTTCAAGGAACATCCATTTACATACAAATGACTCTAGCTTATCTTTCTTTATGGTGGTGTAGTACTCCGTTGTGTAGGAAAACCGCATCTTCTTCAGTCATTCATCAGTTGTTGGGCATTTAGGTTGTTTCCAAGACTTAGCTATTACAAATTGTGCTGCTATGAACATGGTTGTACATATGTCACTGTGGTATGATGATTTTAATTCTTCTGGGAAGATACCGAGCAGAGGAATAGCTGGGTCAAATGGAACCTCTAGTTGTAATTTTCTGAGGAATCTCCACACTGATTTCCACAGTGGTTGGACCAGTTCACCTGCCCACCAACAGTGGAGGAGGGTTCCTTTTTCCCCATACCACCACCAGCACTTGTTATTGGTTGATTTCTTGATATTGGCTATTCTTTCTGGAATGAGATGGTATCTTAGTATTGTTTTGATCTGCATCTCTTGAATGACCAATGATGTTGAACATTTTTTCATATATTTATTTGACATTTTTATTTCTTCATCTGAGAAATGTTTATTCACTTCAGATGCCCATTTTTTGATAGGGTCTTTAAATTTGAGGGGGTTGATTTTTTTGAGTTCTTAATATATTCTAGATGTTAGACCTTTGTCTGAGGGACAGCTGGCAAAAATTTTCTCCCAGTTGGTGGTTTTTCGCCCCGCTCTATTAGTAATTTCTTTTGCTGTGCAAAAGCCTCTTAGTAGGATGTAGTCCCAAACATTGATTCTTTGTATTGTTCCCCGTGCAGCCTGAGTTTTATTCATAAATTTTTTTTCCAACTCCTATGTCTTTGACAGTTCTTCCTATTTTAATCTCCAGGAGATTTAGTGTTTCTGTTTTAATGTTTAGATCTTTGATCCACTTTGATTTTAGCTTAGTACATGGTGAGATACATGTATCTAGTTTTAGTTCTTGGCATGTGGTGGGCCAATTTTTCCAGCACCATTTATTAAAGAGGCCATCTTTCTTCCAGGGAGGGTGTTTGGCTCCTTTGTTGAAGATGAGATATTTGAGTGTGTTTGGAGTTATTTCTGCATCTTCTAGCCTGTTCCATTGGTCCTCAGGTCTGTCTTCATGCCAATACCATGCTGTTTTTATCACAGAAGCTTTATAGTATAAAACTTCCTGTTGCCCAGAATTGTTTTTGCTATTCTTGGTCTCTTCTGGTTCCAGATAAATTTCATGATTGCCTTTTCTAATTCTGTGAAGTACGTTATTGGTATTTTGATTGGAATTGCATTAAATCTGTATAGGAATTTAGGAAGTATGGCCATTTTCACTATGTTGGCTCTTCCTACCCATGAACATGGGATGTCTTTCCATTGTCTGAAATCCCTTTTGATTTTCTTTTATAGAGTACTGTAGTTTTCAATGAAAAGATCTTTTACTTGTTTTGTTAGATAGATTCCTAAGTATTTCATTTTTTTTGATACAATCGTGAATGGAATAACTTCTGTTATTTCTTTCTCAGTGAGTTTATTGGTATATAGGAATGCTATTGACTTTTGGGTATTAACTTTGTATCCAGCTATGCAATTGAATCTAGTTTTTAAATCTAGAAGTTTTTTGGTGGAATTCTTGGGGTCTTCTATGTAGAGTATCATGTCATCTGCAAATAATGATAGTTTAAATTCTTCCTTTCCTACCTTTATCCCTTTTATTTCTTTCTCTTGCCTGATTGCTCTTGCTAATGTTTCTAGAACTATATTGAATAATAGTGGTGATAGTGGACAGCCTTGTCTTGTTCTAGATTTTAGTGTGAAAGCTTCAAGTTTCTGACCATTTAGTGTGATGTTGGCCATTGGTTTGTCATAGATGGCTTTTATCAGATTTAGATATAGACTATCTATTCCTAATTTCTGTAGAGTTTTTATCATGAATGGGTTTTGGATTTTATCAAATGCTTTTTCTGCATCTACTTAGATGACCATGTGATTTTTGTCTTTGATTCTATTGATATGGTGCATTACATGTATTGATTTGCGTATGTTGAACCATCTCTGCATCCCTGGGATGAATCCTAGTTGGTGGTAGTGTGTAATTTTCTTGAGAATCCATTGCATTCTGTTTGCTAGTATCTTATTGAAAATTTTTCCATCTATTTTCATTCGGAAAATTGGTCTGTAGTTCTCTTTTTTGGTGGGATCTTTGTCTGGTTTTAGTATCAGGGTAATATTTGTTTCCAGGAATGATTTTGGAAGTACTGCTTCCTTTTCAATTTCATTAAAGAGTTTGAGGAATAGTGGTCTTAGATCATCTCTGAATTTCTTTTAGCATTCTACTGTGAAACCATCAGGACCTGGGTTTTTCTTTTTGGTAGGTTTTTAATTACCTCTTCAATGTCAATGGCTGATATTGGGTTATTTAGAATTTTTATCTCTTCTTGATTCAGTTTTGGTAGTTCATATGTTTCTAAGAATCTGTCCATTTCTTCAGTGTTTTCCATCTTGTTTGAGTTGAGGTTCTTGAAGTAGTTGCTGATGATCCTTTGGCTTTCCACAGGGTCAGTTGTGACTTCACCCCTTTCATTTTTCATTGCATGGATTTGGGTCTTTCCTTTCCCTTTTTTGATAAGATTGGCTAAGAGTTTTTCTATTTTATTTATTCTTTCAAAGAACCAACTCTTTGTTTCATTGATTTTGTATTGTTTCCTTAGTCTCAATTGCATTAATTTCAGCTCTGATCTTAATTTCCTCTCTCCTGTGAGCTTTGGGTTTGAATCATTCTTCTTTTTCTAGATGTTTGAGGTTCAACATTAAATTGTTTATTTGGGCTCTTTCTGTCTTCCTGATGTGGGAGTTCAATGAGATGAATTTCCCTCATAGTACTGCTTTCATTGTATCCCATAGGTTCTGGTATATTGTATTGGCATTATCATTAAACTGAATGAATTGCTTAATTTCTTCTTTAATTTCTTCTGTGACCTCACTGTTGTTCAGAAGGATGTTATTTAGTTTCCAAGTGTTTATGTGGTGTTTTTGTTCTCTATTACGATTGAATTCCAGTTTTATAGAGCTATGGTCTGATAGTATGTATGATATAATTTCAATTCCCTTGCCTTTACTTAAATATGCTCTATGAGCTAGTATGTGGTCTATTTTGGAGAATGTCCAATGTGCAGCTGAGCAGTATATGTATTCTGCTGTTGTGGGGTGGAACACTGTATACATTTGCTAAGTCCATTTGTTCACAGATTTGTTTCAGTTCTGATATTTCTTTGTTAAATTTTTGTCTAGTTTAGGTGTCTATTTGTGACAGTGGGGTATTGAAGTCTCCCATTATAATTTTATTTGTATTTATTTGATCTTTCATGTTTCTTAATACTTGTTTTATGTATTAGATTCACCGATATTTGGTCCATAAATATTAATGATTGTTATTTCTTCCTCTTGGAGTTTTCCCTTGAGAAGTATATAGTGACCTTCTTTGTCCCTCTTGATTAGTCTTGGTTTGAAGTTCACTTTGTCTGAGATTAGGATAGCTACCCCTGCTTTTTTCTGGGTTCCTGTTGCGTGAAATACTGTTTTCCATCCTTTGCTTTTCAGTCTATCAATTCCCTTTCACGTTAGATGTGTCTCTTGTATGCAACATATTGATGTATCTTGTTTCTTGATCCATTCTGCTAGTCTGTTTCTTTTGATTGGTGAGTCAAAACCATTTACATTGATGGTTACAGCTGTTATGTATTAACTTGTCTTTGTCATAGATCTTTTCCATTGTTGGTTCCGTGTTTCACCTCAGTTTAACTGCTTGTCTTGCCTAGTGGATTCTTATTTATTAGTGTGCTTGTAATTATAGTTTCCTTTTCCCTTTTCTTGGATATCTTTCAAAATATTTTGTAGAGGTGGTTTGGAGGTCATGAATTTCTTCAATTGTTCTTTGTCATGGAAATATCTTATTTCTTTGTTGAATTTGAAAGATAGTTTAGCTGGGTACATCAATCTGGGTTGGAGATTATTTTCTTTTAAGGCTTGAAATATTTTGCTCCAAGCTCTCCTTGATTTAAGGATTTGTGTTGAGAAGTCTGCTGTGATTCTCACGGGTTTACCTTGAGAAAGGATTTGTTTATTTTTCCCTAACAATTTTCAGTATTCTGTTCTTTTGTTGAATTTCTGGAATCTTGATTATGATATGTCTTGGTGTAGATTTATTTTGGTCTGGGTAATTGGGGTTCTATATGCCTCACTTATCTGTATGTCAAGTTCTCTTCTTGTGCTTGATAAGTTTTTTGTCATTATGTCTGTGAGTAATCTTCTTAGATCTTTTGCACTGTCTCCTTCTTTTCCTTTCACTCTGATCAATCTTATGTTATTCTTCTTTGCATCATCTTGCAGTTGTTGTATTGATTTCTTGTAGTCTCTAGTTATTTTTAAGAAGTTTTCCCTCTCATGGTCATGAAGTGCAGTCCTGTCTTCTAGTTCTGAGATTCTGTCTTCACTTTCATTTAATCGACTGCGTATACTTTCAAGGCAGGTTTTGATTTGTTGGACATCTGTTTGGATCTGTTTCATGGGTTCTATTTCTTTCCTAAATTGAGTGGTCAAGTTTTCCATTGTTTTTCTAAGCTCCTCTGTTTTTTTTTTATCTGTGTCTAAATTCACTAAACAGGTCTTTCATTACGATCGTCATCTCTTCCTTAACTTGGCCAATTATTTCTAATAACCTCATCTATGTGTTTTTTAACTTCTGCTGCTATCATTTCTGAAAGTTTGGTTGAGTGTTTTCCAATTTCCTCTATTTCATTGTCCTCTGAATTTGTTCTGGGTGAGCTAGGGGTCTGGGCTTGTATTTTACTTCTGGGTCTCGTCATTTTCTTTGTAGTTTTATGTTTTTCCCCCATTTTAGTTTCAGTGCTGATTTTTATATTTTGATTATGGCAGGTTACTTGAAGACAAATATCAGTGCCTTCTAAGGAGAATTCTGTTTGTTCAGTGTCTTCTAGATATATGTGATTCTTGGCTTTTGTGGTTGTCTCAAAACACTGGATTATGTTAATCATTATTACCTCAGATAATTACAGTATTACCATTTAAGAAAATACAACTTCTTATAACCTGTATGACACACTTGTTACACTAGTACATTGTCAGTAGCATCAATTATATTCCTGAAATTTATCGACCATGGTAGATATTAACTTTGTATTTTTAACCATAAGAGCAAGTTCAACACTGTTATAATGCAGAATCCAATATAAACCAGGAATTTGTATGTAGTGGGTATCCTGTTAGTAGAGTGGTTTTTACCCTGCTTGTAGTGCAGATAATGAGGGATCAGAAAAGGTATAGAGGTAATGAAGAAAGTTCTAATAGATGTAAAATTTAAAATAGGATGTTACTTATACTTTGGGAAACTTGAGTAGATATTTTAGGAAGAGTGAAAGGTGAGAGTAGTGGGTCAAACCATGTAGAATCTAGACAATATTTACTCATATGAAAAATGGAAGGGAGAGAGAAAATGAAAAGAATAGGAAAAATTAGAGCATTTGGTTGAGGAAGGAGAGATATGAGCCAGGCAGGAGTCAATAAAAGTTAAAACCAAAACAACAACAAGAAAGAATATGTAGACAAGAAAATGCATTAGACAGGTAACAGGATGAATAAGAGAAAGAGAAAGTAAAAGGAGAAACAAAACCAATATGTACAAATATTATGTATACACACACATATAGTGAGATTTCTCTGATGGCCACCACTCTGTGGGGGGTGCAGGGCGAAACTTGATTCTATGCTTGTTAGCCCTACTGAGTCTGCAGTGGTCAGTGCTAGGTACTATGTTGATCCTGGCCTCCAAGTGTGGAGTCTGGGGGCAGTTGTCAGATTGCAGCTGTCTGGGAGATTTTTGGTAGCCCACCCACGTCTCCTTATTGTTTATGTCTGTAAAAGTCCCTTAGTGGTGTGGGTATTGCCGACTTTACCAGATAGTGATGGCTTGGATCAGAAATGAAATGGAAAAAGAAAAAATAAAGCCCACTAATGAGGGACAGAGGGAACAGCTCTTTCTGTCCAAGATGTTTCCACCTTATTTGAATTTCACCCTGCTGGTGTGTGGGCCAAGCCAGTGTGGATCAGTGGCCCAGGAGCATCCTGACCTGCTGACTCAAGCCTGGGTCTGAAGATGGAGCCCAGAGCTGTCTTCCCCAGAAAGGGGTGGAGCCACCACGGATCAGTGCCTGGAGCATCCTGACCTGCTGACTCAAGCCTGTGTCCAAAGATCTATATTCTTTTTAATTGCCCATTTTTTACCTTTGTCAAATATCAGATGCCTGAATGTCTCAAGGGTTGTTTCTGTATCCTCTGTTCCTTTCTATTCATTTGCACGTCTGTTTTTGTGCCAGTATCATGCTGTTTTTAGCACTGCAACTTTATAGTGTAACTTGAAATTTAGGATTATGATGCCTCCTGCTTTGTTCTAGTTGCCATAGATTGCTTTGGCTTTTCTGGGTCTCTTATAGTTCCATGCAAATTTTAAGATTGTTTTTTCTAGTTTTGTGAAGAATACTGTTATTTTTATTGAGATTGTATTATACCAGTTTTGATAATATGGCCATTTTGGCAATATTTGTTCTGCCTATTCAGGAATAGGGGATCTTACCTTTTTCTAATGTTCCCTTCAATCTCTTTTTTTAGGATACTATAGTTTTTGTTGCAGAAGTTTTTTGCTTCTTGGTTAGGTTTATAGGTTTTTTTTTTTTTGAAGCTATCGTGAATGAGATTCTTTTCTTAATTTTTTTCTTGGTAGGTTACTTGTACACGAATACTAGTGATTTTTGTGTATTTATTTTGTATCTTTCTACTTACTTTGCAGAATTTGTTTCTTATTTCTAGGAGTCTTTTGGTGAAATTTTGGGGTCTTTTATGTGAAGGATGCTGTCATCTCCAAATAACAATAGTCATCCCCAATCCTGAAGTGGCCAAGCACACAGAACCTTATGTATACATTGAATAAGGGAGGAGGAAAAAACTACTGATTTTCTCTTTGAGAGGTGTATTTTTAAAAACGTGAAGTCTTTTTTATACCTCCACATATTAGAAATAGATGGTGAACATATAAGCAGGTAGAGTTTTTAGCAGTTTATCTCAATCCAAATGAGGTTGAAGGTCTTGCCAAGATAACAATTGTGCTACATACCTGGAACAAGAGAAGGTAATAGAATTACAAAAACAGCAGAAATAACAGGTTGTAGTCTAAAAGTATTTAGAACAATCAGTGGACCAGAATTCATTTCAATATGACATTTCCCTCCTCATTATTCTCCATTTTTTTGAGGCTTTGTGAAACTTAATAGACACAAAAGCTCTTCTCTGCTTAGATTTTTGCCTCTCTCTTTGTAGACCTGATTCCTTTTCTTCTCCATCCTTGTGAAATGCAACATGCCACTCATATTTTATAGTCTCATCACCTAAAAATAGACCTTTTAAAATTATAGTCCTAATTCTAAAATTCCTAGGGAAGGACACGGACTCAAATTGGCTACTTGTGGCAGAGTTGGAGCTATTCAAGAGATGCTCACATTTATTAGGAAAATCAAATAACTTATTATTCCAGTTACATG
>PVJO010024618.1:0-24084 GCA_004026905.1 Hystrix cristata
GTATGAATTTTAGGATTGTTTTCTCCAGTTCTATGAAGAACGCTGTTGGTATTTTGATTGGAATTGCATTAAATCTGTGTATCAGTTTTGAAAGTATGGCCATCTTGACTACATTGGTTCTGCCTATCCAGGAACAGGGGCTATCTTTCCATTTTCTGATGTTCTCTTCAATTTCCCGTTTCAGAGTGCTATAGTTTTTGGTGTAGAGATCTTTCACTTCCTTAGTTAGGTTAATTCCTAAGTGTTTAATTTTTCTTGGTGCTTTTGTGAGTGGTATTTTTTCCTAATTTCTTTCTCAGTGGTTTCATTATTAGTGTACAGGAACGCTATGGATTTATATGTGTTGATTTTGTATCCTATTACATTCTCAAATTTGATTGTCAATTCTAAGAGTCTTTTGATGAATTTTTTGGATTTTCTATGTAGGAGATCACATCATCTGTAGATGATTATTGACTTCTTCGTTTCCTATACATATTCCTTTTATTTCTTTTTCTTGCCTAGTTGCTCTTGCTACTCGTTTTTGTTTGTTTGTTTTGTTTTGTTTTGTTTCCTTGGTGCAGGGGAAAGAACTCAGCTGTGCACTTGCCTGGCAAGTACTCTAACCACTGAGCTAAATCCCCAGCCCCTCTTGCTACTGTTTTTTAGTGCGATGTTGAACAGGAGTAGTGATAGCGGACATCCTTGTCTTGTTCCTGATTTTAGAGGAAAAGCTTTCAGTTTTTCCCCAATTAATATGATGTTGCCAGTAGGTTTGTCATAAATGGCTTTTATCAGATTGAGATAAGGTCCCTTTATACCTATTTTCTTCAGAGTTTTTTTTTTCATGAATGGATGTTGGATTTTGTCACAGGCTTTTTCTATGTCTATTAAGATGATCACATGATATTTGTTCTTGCTTCTGTTTATGTGATATATTACATTTATTGATTTGCATATGCTGAATCATCCATCCTTGCATCCCTGAAATGAAGCCTACTTGCTCATGATGCATGAACTCTTTGATGATTCTTTGCATTCCATTTGCCAGTATCTTGTTGAGGATTTTGGCATCTATGTTCACTAAAGAGACTGGTCCGTAGTTTTCTTTTTCGGTTGGATCTTTGTCTGGTTTTGGAATCATGGTAATGTTAGCTTCCAGGAATGACTTTGAGAGTACTCTTTCTCTTTCAATTTCATTAAAAATCTTGAGAAGTATTGGTATTAGATATTCTCTGATGTTTTCGTAGAATTCAGCAATGAATCCATCCAGGCCTGGAATTTCTTTAGTTGGTAATACTTTTATTATGTACTGCTTTAATTTCATTGCCTGTTATTAAATTATTCAAATATTTAAATCTTCTTGGTTCAGTTTTTATAATTCATACGTATCTAGGAATTCGTTCATTTCTTCTGAATTCTCCAATTTATTGGTGAACAGGTTTACAAAGTAGTTGTTAAAAATCTTTTTTATTTTGGCAATGTCCATTGTGATTTCACCTTTTTCATTTCTAATTGCATTGATGTGGGTCTTTTTTCTCCTTCCCCAGGGGAAATATTCTTACATATAGTGGGAGAGTAAATCAAGGACAATTTGGCAATCTCTGGTACAAAGCAGTGACAGTGTACTCCATCCACCAGCCATTTCTTCTTCCAAGGGGCACACAGTGAGAAAACACCATGTGCGAGGTTGGTCACAGCAGCCATGTTGTTCCCATTTGTCGCTGCATCTCCAGTACATCATTCACTACAGGAAAACACTGCCAATTAAAACATCACACTTCATCATTTTTGAAAAGTATTTCTTATTTCAGAAATTTTTAAATAAAAAAATGAGCCTTAGAACTGATGAAATATAATAATAGCAAAAACTTAGACACAGCTTAAATGTCCATAATCAAAAATCTGATAAATAATGGTAGTATAGACATCCAAAATCTACATGGGGCTTCAGGCAGAGCCGGATCTGGTAGTATAGTTCACAGCTATGCAAATGAATAAACCAGATCTATACCTATCAATACAGGTGAATCTGACAAACACGATACTGAGTAGAAGAAAAAAAAAACATGTTTACAATAGACTGTATATTCTTTGTATGATGTTGCTGTAGATAGTTTTAAAATATGCAAAATAATACCAAATGCAGCTGAGGAATACACGTGTATGTAGAAAAAGAATGAAGAAAAGCCTGGATGATAGGTACGAACTCGGGTTAGGTCTTGTCCCTAGGAAGAGAGGGGACATTTCGGGTAATGACCACTTACACAGAGGGCTTCAGCTCTGCCACCAATGTCTTTTTTTGTTGTTGTTGTTTTTGGTGCTGGGGATTGAACTCAGGGCTTTGTGCTTGTAAGACAAGCTCTCTACCACTGAGCTAAATCCCCAGCCCACCAATGTCATTTTTTAAGCTGTGAATGGATTCATGAGCTTGATTGTTCTGTACGTATTTTGTGTATCACAAATATTTCTTATTACTTTTTGGAAGGGGTGCTGGGGATCACACCCAAGGCCTTGTGCTTGCTAGGCAAGTGCTCTACCTCTTGAGCTAAATCCCCAGCCCTGTCTTACTACTTTTTGAAAAGGAGTATTTGGACTAGAAGACAAGCAGGGAAGGTGTGCTTTTCTGGGAAGCCATATTTTCACCAGGGCAGGAAACCAGTCTCCCACCTTTCTTCCTCCTCCCATTGTCCCCCAGCCTCTCCCTGCCATGCACCTCTGGGTTGAAAAATCATCCTGAAGCCCGGGTGTTGAGCTCACTTACAAGTTCTTTTTTATTTCATTGTTTTTGTTTTTTGGTCCTGGGAGTGGAACCCAGAGCCTCACTCATGGTAGGCAAGTACTCTACCACTGAGCTTCATCCCCAGCATTGTGTTTTTATTAAGATATATCTTTTCATCAACACATAGTAATTGTACATACTTATGAGGCATTTGTGGATTCTTTTCCCGACTTGCATAAGACATGATTTCCATTTCCTGTGCTTGGTCTGCCACTTGCTTCTTCCTGTGCCTGTGCAGTCTCTTGTCTCTCCAGGGACTGCCCCGTTCTGTCTGCCTTTTGTGTCCCTACACCCAGCCTCCCAGCAGGGGATCGGAAGTGGGTCTTGCCTCTCTTGGGGCTTGAGGTAGGGACAGCAACCAGGATGCTTTCTACATCTCCATTACCAGATGATGAAATGGAGTGATTCAGGGGTTGGCTGGTCTTTCCAGGACTGGGAGTGGCTTTCCCTGTGCTGCAGATGTCACAAAGACTGTCAGGTATGTGAGTTGTGGGTGGACGTTTGATAGTGTTGACTTCGAGTGTCAGGGACAGATGAGAGATCTGAGCAGATCCTTGCAACAAGGGGAAGAACTGGGGTGGATGAGAGAAGGGACTTGGAGAGAAGTGTTCTTGCCCCATTGTCCTGGAAAGAGGGCTTTTGAAGGCAAAAGATGTGACTTACAGGAGGACATGTCCTCATCGAAAGGCCTAAGGGACCCAGTTCAGGGCACAGAGAGGGCAGCAACTCTGTCATCCCTTCCTGCCTTCCTCCCCTCACAGAACCCAGAGTGGAGACTTCCCACAGACACGCTGGCTGCTGTATCAGGCAGAACTCCTTCAGCCACAGTGGCAGAGTAATCAAAGCCAAATTCAAGAAAAAGTTAGCAAATAAAAAGTGTGTCACATGACAGGGACATCCAAAATCTACATGGGGCTTCAGGCAGAGCCGGATCTGGTGGTACAGATGATGTCCTTGGAACCTTCTCTTCTCTCCATCTCTCACTTTGTTAAACCTGGCTTCTTCCACATGCTAAAAAAATGACCAGTGGTAACTGAGAGCTTACATCTTCCTTAGAGTTCATAACCTAGAAAAAGGGGTGATTTTAACCAGGTATGGCATCCACCAGTAATCCCAGCACACTGGTAGGCTGAGACAGAAGGATCACAAGTTCCAGCTCAGCCTGGGAAACTTAGTGAATTAGCAAGACCTTGTCTATGTCTCAAAATGAAAAATTAAAAAAGGGCTGTTGATGTAGCTCAGTGTGAAGGCCCTGGGTTGAATTCCTAGTACCACACATGCATGCATACACACACACACACACACACGCACACACACACATACACAAGGTATCCATTCATTCCTTTTTGCGTGGGACTCTTCGGTATTAGCACTGCAAGTCCAAAATCCCAGGGAACCCTGCAGTCCCAGGCAAAGCGGATAGTAGTTCTCCCTTCGATGAGTCTTTTGTTATTGTTTGAAGAAAGAAGTCACTGAGGGCCCCAGGCAAGAACCCAGGGTCCAGTCTGTCATTTCCTCTGAAAGGAGGACCCAAACCCCAACTCCTGCCCACCCATACAACACACCATGGCACTGAGGAGAAAAGTATCCTTTACACCTCAGCAATCCCTCGGAGATCCCTGAGGTGCCACAAGCTCCCCAGTGCAGGAAGTGAGGCTGAGCCCAGACCCGCCAGACTGACTCTGAACAGGGCTGGGCCACCTGCAGCGGGAGGCAATTGGGGGCAGCTCTTGTCCTTCTCCTGCTCCTCACAGACCAGGGGTCCCCTCTGCCTCCTGTGCTGAGGTCTCACTAAGCACTGTTTAGATCACAGCAGTGAGGCCTGCAAAGTCAGCTGGAAGGGCCGCCCCCACCCGCCATCCAGGGACGCCCTTTGCCAGGCCGAACTCCCCCCACATCACTGGGCATCACAGCTCCCCATGGGCTGACCACTCTGGTCCATTCCGGTAGAGCAAGAGTTTGTCCCCCAGTGACAGCACAGGGCCCCCTTCTTCCCAAAGGTCTGCACCCTAGGAAAGAGCAGGAGCAACCCCTCCCAGGCACACATGCCCACAAGACACATATCTCACACTTGCACGACACACCTCTCAGACACATATAGTATACACTCAGACCATGTACACACACACTCACGTAACACTCCACTTTGACACTTAAATGAAATACACACACAACACAACACACACTCACCTGCACAACTCACCACACAGGCACAAAACCCAGCCTCAGATACACATGACACACACAAGTGGGCATGGTAGAGGGAGTCGCCAGCCCTGGCTCTTGCTGAGGGCAGGTCACAGGCTTTTTCACACAGCCCTAACACCATCCTCCTGAGGTTTCAGTCCCTCTCCCTAAAGATCAGCCATTTTGGTGACTTTGAGGCCTTTCCTGACCGTGCCCTCAACAGTGGTCCTTTCTGAGTTCAAGCACACGTTTTTACAGTTTGTTGTCTTTGTTACCTTTCTTCAGAAGGACCCCAGCAGTCTCCATCTTATTCCCATTCTGCACTGATGCCAAGCATGGTGTAGCCCTCTGGGCAGGAAAACAACCCAGACCCCAGAAGTCGGCAGCGCGAGAGGGCGCTGAGTCACCTGGGCCGACAGAGTGAGCCATGGCCACATCTCAGAGCCAGCGTGGATGATAAAAGTTCACGGATGGCGGCGGCCCCATTTCTGGGGATCTGACCTGGTCAGGAGGGGCCTGGAGACAGGGCTAACTTGTTTCTTGTCACACAGCAGAGCTGGAACTGAGCTCCCACTCCCACTGCCAGCCCGGGGCTCTGCTCACCAGGCAACACTGCCTTCCTGAGCAGTGAGCATGCACAAGCTGGGCCAGACCCTGGACCCAGGGCATCTCCTGCACATGGGTCCTCCCAGACCTGCCACTGTCTTGTCTCTGTCTCCCTACCCTGCGAAGGGCCTCAGAAAGTGACTGCAAAGTCTTGGCTCAGGACTTGAACCACAGGGAACCAGTGGAGCATTACTTTCCTAGCCATAAACTTGGCTAAGACCCAGTTCGGTCAAAAGATAAAATGGGGTAACCTAGAGCCATCAGATCCAGTTCTTAACATGGCAGACAAACCAGCCCTGCCGATGACTCCGGAGCTGAGCTTGCTGGAAGACCAGCCCAGCCTTCCCTTTCCAACTCTGGGGAATGGCTGGGAGCTGAGGTCAGGAGACGTGGCAGAGTCTAGTACGGGTGCTTGGCCCATGGCCTTGGAGGAAACAAGAGTAACAGCTACACAGGAACCCCCGTGGGAGAGCCTGGGAGCTTGGCAGGAAGGGTGTGTGCGATGGAGGAGGCAAAGGAGAAGCCACTGGGAGAAGGTGGGAAGAGGGTGAGAACAGAACACAAGAGAATGGAGGGAGAATTCGAAAAGAGAGAAGGCTCTGTCCCAGGCGCTGGAGTTGTCAGATGCCGGGTATGGCACTACTGTTGAAAAAAAAAAAATCAGACCTTGCTATTCCAATTCTAGGTGTTTATCCAAGAGAACTGAAAGCTTACATAAAAAAACAGTGTCCAAATGCTTACATCAGCTTAATTCATAATTGCTAAACATTAGAAACAACTTTGCTCTTCAACTGATACACAAACAGATTGAAATTTTTATAATGGAATACTACCCAACAACACAAATGAATCTCAAAAACCTTGTACTAAACAAATGAAGCCAACCACAAAAGAGCAAATTTGGCATTATTCCATTGATGCGAATTTCTAGAAAAGACATCTAATCTATGGTGATGGGAAGCAGATGAGCAGGTCACCTGGGGCCAAGGGGAGAAGCAGGATAAAGCAGGACTCTGATCTGGCCAGAAGCAAGGTAAAGAAATGAATGAAACCTACTAGGCTGACCTGCCACTGTTCTCTGACACTTTCAGGCCCTCCTCCAGATTCCTATCTCCCCCTCTAGGGTCATTCAGAGCTAGTCTGCCTGAATCCATCTCAGGCTGGGCTCAAACTTCTGAGCCTCCTGCCTCAGCCTCTCAGAGTGCTAGGATTACAGATGTGCACCAACACTCCCAGCTTGATGCATTAATTTAAATTAATAATGGGAGCAACACAGAAGCAAGCAGCTTTGAGGCAATGGAGTATAGTCGGGGAAGGGTTGCTGGAGAAATAGCACTTGTGCAGAGGCGTGACAGAAAGAGCAGACCTTGTAGAGTGGGGACAAAGACTTCAGGCCAGGGAGTGGTGAGCACAGAATCCTTGACATGGGAAAGAACCAGCACCACCAGCCATGCAGGGCCCATGTACCCAAAATTGGGTGTGTCAGAGGAGTGGGATGAACAGAGCAGTGAGGCCACACAAGACCTTGCTGAGTTGTGGCAAGAAGTCAGTGACTGGAAGCAAAGGCCGCTTACGAGGCAGTCACATCACTAGCTTATGCTTTTAGGAGATCACCTCTTATCTTTCTGTAGAGAGGGCAAAAGTGGGAGGCTAATGCACAAGTGGAGTGGGTGAAGTTAATGGTCTGGACTACAGCAGAAGCAACTGGAGGAAGCCACATTTCACCATCAGGGCCAAGGCCTAAGTCAGTCTAGTGCTCCAGGACATGGCCTGTTATCATTATGGGTCCCCAGGAGGAGCTGGATTCTCTTCATCTCCCTGCAGAGAGACTACTATTTAGTATGTTCCATATGTATTTTATTTGAATGTGTTAGATAACCATATTTTGTTTTTTGCATATGTATTTGATGTAGATATGTTTTTCTACCTTTTCCCATCAACACTGAGTTGTCCACATCCACTCATGCTACTATGTTGTATTAGCTTCCAGTCACTGTGACACAACACCCAACACCTACAACTTAAAGGAGGAGAGGTTTAATTGGGCTCATGGTTTACAGGGATTCAGTCCATGGTAAACTGGCTCAAAGGCAGAAATTTTATGGCAGAAGAGTATGGTAAAGAAAAGCTGCTTAGTTCATGGTGGCCACAAAGTACACTAGGGGAACAGCACCAGAGAGGGAGGGATAAGGGACCAGATGTCCCAAAGTCACCCCCCATGACCCACCAAGACACACCCAGAAGTGGATTCCACCAATCTCTTCAAGGTCCCAAAGCCAATCAAGCTGAAACGTTACACTAACTGCCACATATGTGTACATCTCATTTGTTGCTTTGACCACTGTGTCCTACTTCGGCTTCTGCATTTGTCACCTCTTTCTGTACACGCTCCCAGTGATGCCCACACACATTTCTGAAACCATAAGTAATATGTAGTAAGTGCCCTCATACACATCATTCTGTGCACTTTGAGAGACTTCCCCTGGGATATATGGACTCCAGCCAGATTGCTCTGTGGACATTTCTACTTTGACTAAGTAGTGACTGACTGTAATGTGAATCTCCTCATGCAGAGCAGGGCATGATGGTGCCTCTGTCCCCACAGCTCCAACAACACTCGTCATTATCCACCTTTCTCACTGCTTTCCAATGTAATAGCTATAGTGAAGTCTCATTTGTTGTTTTACGTTGTATTTCCCTGGCTTTTCCCAGTGTTGATCTTTTTTACAGCTCATCTTTTAAATGGCATTAAGTGGGGATGCTATCTGATTTTACTCTATGTTGCTGGTCACATTCACCCTTGTCATCTGTTACTGTTTGTTCTTTCCTGTTGCTGTTTGGTTTCCTGTTGATGTTAAATATGGTTTTCTATCTTTTCCCATCAATACTGAGTTGTCCAGATCCACTTATGCTGCTATGTTGTATCAGTCAGCTTTCCAGTCACTGCAACACAACACCCAACACTTACACCTTAAAGGAGGAGAGGCTTAACTGGGCTCACAATTTCAGAGGATTCAGTCTATGGTCAATACCAATTGTATCATATATTAAGTTCTCTTATATGGTAGAGGTCTGTCTCCAATCCTTCTCTTTTGTTTCCATTGGTCCTATTCTTGGGCAATAACAAACTGTTGTGTTAGAATGGCCTTGTAATTTATCTTAGTATCAGTAGAGCAATACTCTTCTCTACATTTTATTAGTGCATATTAGTTATACAGAATTTGGAGGTTCTTTATGGCAGTGAACCATTATTTTTAAAGGTGATTTTTTTTTAATCCATGGACATTTACTAAGAAGAAGAAATATAAGATATATTTTGGAGGTAGATATATGCTTACAGCATCTTTTACTTTACTGATTTTTAAATTTCTATGTATTTAAATAAGGCAGTATTTCTCTATTGGCTTCCAGATTTTTTTGGACCATGTTTAGGAAGATCCTCCCCACCCTCAATACCATATAAATATTCTCCAATATTTTACTGTAAATTATATATTATCTTAATGATGAGATAATCTCCCTGAGATTTTTGTGCAGATATAAAGTCAAGATCTACCTTTATTTTATTCCAAATGGTAAGCAAGTTTTTTCCAGGAATGAATAGTCCAGCCTTCACTACTGACTTGAACTGCTTCCTGTATAGTGCCCTAAAATCTCATATACACAGAGGGCCGCTCCTGGGCTCTACCAAGTTTACAGAAAGTACTGGAATCCACAGGTGGTTGGCAAAGAACAAAGCCCATTAGATGCACTGAAGCAGGAGAGTGGCAAGTGAAGAGTTGTGACCAAGCTCCAGCCAAGTGTGAGCAGGTGAAGCCACAAGAGGCAGAGCTACAGCTGGGAGAGGACAGGGACAGGTCCCTGAGGCCCTTGAGGATCATCCTGCTGGCTTCACAGGGGAGCCAGCCAGCCAAGCTGCTGAGAGGAGTGTGGTTCTTAACATCAGTCACCCAAGGCTAGGAGGCTCCTAGCTGGTGAAAGGTAGCTCCTGGCCACCCATCCTGAGAGCCAGGTCACAGGCCCCAGGGACACAGCTACCTCTGCCTAGCTCCCTGCTCATCTGGGCAGAGGGATGTGAAGTGGAGAGGGACTCAGTCCCTTCATCTGTTTGTAGAACAGAGTAAGAAGGAAGGGGCAGCTGGAGAACTCAGCTTGGAGCAGCTGTTGAGTGCTTATTTGGAGCTGTTGGATGGAAGCAGGGGTTTTCCACAGCCTTCACTTTGCCACTCTGTCATGAGGATGTCATCCCTTTCTCATCTCCCAGTGACTTCCGGCTTCCCCAGCATCTTCAGCCCCCTCCTGCACCCACTTATTGCCCAGCCTGGACAACTGGCATTTTCACCCAGCCCCCCTCTCCCCACGCCGGGATTATAGCTGCCTGAGCAGTCCACACCAAGGTGGCATACAGCAGGCAGGAAGTGATACTTACTGGTAGATGACCAGGCCTCAGCGAGAGGTTGCATGGGCTCCAACTCAGTCAGACGCACCTGGAAGGGTGTGGAGGAAGACGTTTCCACCTGACCTCTTCCTTAGCCTCCTACTCAATTTGTTTTAATCCAGCTCAAATGAGTAAGTTTGAGACTCTGCTTGTGAGGAGTTGAGGGTGAGGAAATTGCCTAGGATGGATGGGGTGGGGTGGGAACTCGTGGGGAGAGGTCCAAACATCAGGACTTGAGGAGTCCTTGGAGTTTGGGGTTTGCCCTGGGCCTATTTGATTGGGAAGGTGGGGAGAGGGAGTGAAGACAGGACAAGCAAGACTCTGACACTTGCAGGACAGTGCAGTGCTGTGGATCAGGCTGCCACAGCAGTTCTTGGAGTCAGATGCCACCTCCTCCATGAAGCCTTCTTGGAGTCACTGTCCCTCCCCAGCTGGAACCCACTTCCCATTTTCTGTACTCCCTGCCTGGTTCTTGGTTGGTGTCAGAATTCTGTAAACCACAGATCCTTACAAATATGAGGGATGTCTGTGATCCTTCTAGGATGTCCCCTGTTGCCACAGGGAGACTTCAACCTCAGAGCCTCTGATGGGCTGGACGCATTTGGTCCCAGCTGGTCTGTGAGCAGCTTTAAGCCCAGCGTTTCCTCTCTAGTAGCACGTTTCCTCTCTAGTAGTAGGTTCACTAGGTGCTAAGTTGAATCTAGAGTCAGCTGTGGATATGAATGCTATGTTTGTGTCCTCAGCAGGGTAGGGAGGGGATCTTCAAGGGTGGCAGGCTAAGGCCCCATCCTCTCTCTGGAGGGCTAGCACAAGAAGAAGTCCCTGCCTTTGCTTTTGGCCCAGGCTGCTGTGCATTCAGCTCTCACCCTCAGTCCCATAAAATCATTCCTAACTATGGGCCAGAAAAGCCGGTTGTGTGGCCTCAGGCAAGAGCTGAGGCAGGAAACTCCCAGTATAAGAGTTGGGTGGCCAAGCCAGCAAAGCTGCCTGTGTCCAGCCCCTGTGAGCCAACCACCAGGTCAGAGATAAGAATCATCACACTGAGCAGGGCAGGGCGGTGCATCCTCCAGCTACAGGGGCTGAACTTGCCCTCTCTCCATGGGCCTTCCAGGAGGGCGGGCAGAGGCGGCTGCCCTGGGCCCTCCAGTTGTTTTCTTCCTTCCCCCTCTAACACAGGACCCCTGACGCTGGTCACTGCCTCTGGTGAGGTCCCTGATCACAGTGCCTGGGGCACCAAGCCATGGGACTGAAGCGGGGTTAGGACGGAGGGCACCTCCCCCAGGGGGGCATCTCTGAGTCAGGTGAGCTGGAGAGCCAGAGCTTCTCAAGTCATAGCAGGGCTAACCTAAATTCACAAGGACCCAGCATCCTCTTCTTACCACCCACTGTGCCCTTGGGCGGCCCCTAACAGCCAGAGCCCCTACAGGGCCCTGCATTCCCAAGGTCTGCAGACAGTGGTCCGTTGGTGATAAGAGACCTAGGCCCAGCACCCCACCTGCTAACCCTCCTTAACCACTCCCCGGGCCATGCCAGCCACTGCCAAGAGGCAGCCGGGAGGGTGGAGCTCTGAGTCAGAGTATAAATTCCTGATCCTGCCACCCAGCTGGAGAGCTGCCGTGATGCTGCAGAGGAAGATACCTCCCTGGATCTCCCACTCCACGCTAGACTCTTGCCACCCAGAAGATAGCAGGTGTTTGGCCACCTGTGCCTCTAAGGTGAGGTGACAGGGTTGGGGACTGCAGGCCAGGAGCGGGGCTGGGGATTTAGTTTAGTGGTCAGAGCACTTGCCTAGCAAGCCCTAGGTCCTGAGTTCAATCCCCGGTACCACAAAAAGAAAGAAAGAAAGAAATGTGATGGTCTGCAGGCCAGGACCAAGGACTGGGACTGAGGGCAAGAGACAGGGGCCCTGGAGGGCTGTGGGTACAGCACACTCCAGGACTGTTGGCTCTAGAGCCTCTACCTGGCACCAGAGGAGGCGGTTTAGCCCAGCTGGGGTCAGGGCACTTGGGTAGAGACCCAGCTGAGTACCCATAAGCTTTACAATGCCCCATGCAGTAACTCAAGGTCATCCTGGGGCCAGGCCAGCACCCAGGGTAGTACTCAGTACTCAGTACTGTCAGGGAGGATCCAGGCTTGTACTGCCAATGAGTAAGCTTTAATCCTGTGGACCTCCTGGGCTCGTAAGCTGTGGGAGTGTGTGGTGTATGGTGAGAATTGGTCGCAGTGCTGATCTGTTGCCATTAGTTACAAAGCCATCAGCCTGGGTCTATCATCAAGGAACCTAGGTCCAGGCAACTCCACCCATCCTCACAAGGAGACCCTGGGCTTGTGGCTCAAGATGCTTGCACTCAGGGTCAACTCTGCCGTGGTTTCCCTATCTAGGCAATAGGGAGACAACCTGAGTCTCCCACCTGACTGGAGGCACATAGCAGGGAGGACTGTCAGCAAGGTCCCCAAGGGCAGTAACTTCTTTCTCCTCAATCTCCAGAGCCTAGCTCCACCCATGCTAAGTCCCTGACGGAGCTGAATGATGCCCGGAAAGGTTTTTGTCCCTGCAGGGGAAAGATAGAGACCCTGTTCAGTCTCCAAGGAGCCCCAGGAGGGGAGCTCCATGCTACGCAGTGATGTTTGGCCCCACTTCCTTGGACAAGACAGACAGCACCTCCTGGGTGGGCCCAGCTTTCCGGTGGTGCGTGTCCCCCGCCTTGTTGAGCTGAGCTTCCAGGAACTTGGGGCAGGAGAATTCTTCCACAGAGGGAGGGGCCTCCACCAGCTGCTCTGGTCCCTCTCCAGTCCTGAAGGAGCCATGTCATTCGGTGCTGGGACTTCTTGCCCAGACTACTCACTCAGCCTGAATAATAGAAAATAAAGCAGATATGGGGACCCCTCCCAGATGAGATGTTGCTCAGGCTGATTGGGACCTCTTCTGGGGTCTCAGATGTCCTCATCTCAAAGATCTCCTTGTAGAGAGAGGGCTCATGTATTCTGGAAGATGCCACCAGTCTCATCTGAGCTCTGGCACAGGGATGTAAGGAGCCAGTGGCTACACCCAGCTCTCTAAGGAGGAGGAGATGGCATCATCTGCCAAGCCTGCCCTGAGACACCCAAAGAGGGCAGCTGTCTCCCCCTCTCCGGGCACCCCCACCTCATGGGATGAGCCAGTGAGGAGATACCAGGCCTGAGTGGCATCCCATCCACCACTTCTGCAATGTGGTGGTCAAACTTCTCCCTCCCCCACTGCCACCCAGGAGCAGGACCCTGGAGTCCATCTGTAATGAAACACTCTTTGGACCAATTTGTGGTAACAGGTGAACCCTTGGGTGTAGGGAGAGCCCTGATTTGGGAGCCAAGGAGTTTATTCCTGCCTCTGCCATTAACCAGTCTAGCTCATGACCTGGAGCAGGCTCTTAGCCAGCGTTGATCCTGAGTAGGGAGAAACAGCCTCCAGGTGGCTCCAGCAAGGCAGGTGGATGCAACCCACACCTGGGTCCTGGAGCCTGGCTCTGCTGTTTCTGCTGTGCCCACCTGTATGAGATGTAATCTCCCTAAACATGGTCTTTTCCTCCATGAAGCAAGGATGATAATAATACCTTCCTCCAAGGCTGGCTGGAGGGTTGGCACCCAGTGCAGAGGCAAGCCGGGCACGCCAGGGGAGAATAATTACTTTTGTTCCCCACCCCTATCTTACCAGAGTTCATATGTATAAAGTTGGGACTGGGTAGGGGCACCAACGGACTTTGTAACAGCCAGTCCCAAGACTCTGAAGGATGCCGCTTTTCATGTGAGCTGGCAAGGTCCTCAGTCCCGAGCAGGTCTCAAGGAGAAAGTGGGGTCCTGGTGAGGTCAAGCTCAGAGGTCAAGGCCAGGGAGGAGGCTGGGGACGTGTGTGTCCGCAGCCTGAGCAGTAGGGTTCTTGCTCCCACATGGTTTGCCAGAGAACTGCTGCCCAGCCCTTCCCTGCACCGAGGGAAGGATTGTTCCAGGGGCTGAATATGCCTCTGGGCTGGTGGCCAAAGTTCCTGCCATGACTTCCAAGCCCCTGTGTGCTTGTGCCCTGCTCCTCACCTCACTGTCTGTTCCATGTCCTGTGAAATGCGAGATTATCTCAGCCCTACCCCAGGGCTGCAGCCAAGTCCTGGTACCTGGCCATGCCTGTTATTAAATAGTCTGACTTTCACCCTGATACCCAATCCCAGCCAAGGCATCCTGTTTCAGGGATGGGTTATCCAAGTCCCTGCAGTATTGACTCTTACCATACAAGTGACAACAGCTTGGGTTCCACAGTCTCGCTGGTTTCTGGCCCCCTCCTGCATATGCACAGATACTGTGCTGGGTTCTCGTCTATTCTAGTCTATTGTGGTTATCTCTGGAGTCATGAATTTTTGGTCATCTCTAGTACCAGTCCTATGGAGCTGTTATATTAGGAGCAAAATGTACACATTTTTTCCAATCCAAGATCATTTTTCCCGGAGTATACCTGGGCCTAGACCTAATGCCCATAGTCCTCCTTTCTTCCTCCCAGCATGGGCCCTTTGCGACGTCTTCAAAACCCTTCCAAGGTCTGTCAGTTGGCAAAATGTCAGAGCATTGTTTGGAGTACTTTGAAACTGGTCTCTCCTGAAAATTCCTGAGCTTGAAAGCCTCTGGGAGGCTAGAAAACGAGACCTTCCTCAAGGACCTGATGCTGTGACATGCTCTGGATGTCCACAAAAGACCGTGATCATGGAATGTGTCAGTAGAGATGCAGACAATAAGAGCACAGCCAGAAGGACTACCAAGTTTGGGGCTTATCTGGGGGTTTTGGAGGAACTCTGGGTGAAAAAGAAGGCTGTCAGGAAAACTGTTTCTAAGTGATGAAGATCAAGGGAGAGGAGAGGAGAGGTGAGGGCGAGCAACACCTGTCTTCATGTTTACCGAGGGTCACTTTAAGTAAGATGAGAGTACAGCAGTGTTTCTGAGCACAGATTTGAGAACCAGAGTTCAATTCAAACTCAGGTTCCTCTGATTCTAGCTGAGAGCCCTAGGTCCAAGGGCTGAGCCTGATTCTCCATCCACAAGTGAGGCCAATAGCAACTGCTTTTTGGCATAGTAATAGGGATTAAGCAAGATAGTCTACAAAGCATACGTACACAGCACATGCCACAGGGAAGCCCCCAGTGGGTCACTGCTGACATAGCCGCTGCTGTTGCAGAGTTAGAGCAGGAAGAAATGATCCACCTCGTTGGCAGGTAGGGGGTGCAATGACAGAACAGCCTTTCCTGGGAGGCAGGAGACCTTGAATGAAGTCTCCAGGGAAGCTGTGGATGTCCCTTCCCTCCTGGAGAAGACTCTAAAGGAAGCATGCTGGTTATTGGGCAGCACCTCCTGGAAACCGAGCAAGGCCATGATGGCTGAGAAGCCCCTGGCCCTGGGCTCAGAGGCTGCACTGGGAACATCCCCAAGGACGGACCTCTGCGTGGGCTGAGGCTTCTGCAGCTCCTTCTGGGGTTCCAGGTGCCCTCTAAGAAAGCGGGCAGTGGGACCTGGCTTGCCGGGACTGTGCTCCTGATGAATGGTGACTCCTGCCTCCTCACCACACCAGGACCTGCTCTGCCCAGGTGGGAAGTGAGAGAGGAGGAGCCCACTGTGCCCAGAGGGCTCCTGCCAAAGGCCACAGGTGCGTGTACAGAGCTGGAAGAGAAGCCAGGGGTGTGGCCTTGGCCCAAGTCACAACCTCATGACAGAATGCTGTTAGAGCAAGTTACTGACTGGAAAACCATCATGACCACAGTTGACCCACAAAAGGAATCCTGGGACTATGTGCAACTGCCAGCCTGACTTTTGCTCTGGTATTAGGCAGCTACTGGCAAGAGGAGAGGAAGAAACCCAGACATTAGGTGTCTATCTCAGGGACAATATAACTTAGTGGCCCCACAATTATCCTTCTATTGCTGCTGGTTGCCGGGTGTGGTGGCACACATCTGTAATCCCAGCACTTGGGAGGCAGAGGCAGGAGAATCGCTGAGAGTCCAAGGCTAGCCTGGCATAATACATAGTGAGAGCTCCAGGCCAGCCTGAACTACACAGCCAGACCCTGTCTCAAAAAAAAAAAAAAAAAATTAAGCCCCAGTGGGGCTGGGGATTTAGCTCAGTGGTAGAGTGCTTGCCTAGCAAGTGCAAAGCCCCAGCACATGCCCCTCCCAAAGGAATTAAGTCCCAGAAAAGTTTGGAAGGACAGACAGCAAAGTAATGATTGTCTCTGAGTGGTGGGATTATGGGGACTCTTTCTTCCAGCTTTATGTTTTCCTGCAAACTTTGGTAGTATTTTTGTTTGTTTGTTTGTTTTTGTAGTTAGCACTGACCTTGGTACTATTTTTTTTTGGGGGGGGTGCCGGAGATTGAACTCAGGGCCTTGTGCTTGCAAGGCAAGCACTCTAATCACTGAGCTAAATCCCCAGCCCCTGACCTTGGTACTATTAAACAGAGCAAAACTGCATCTTCTGAAAAGAGCACAAAGTGGTTCTAGCCGCACAGAGCACGGGCAGCATGCTGGCCCAGGGCGGGTCAGTGGAGTCGGTGCCATTTGTGCAGGCTTAGGCTAGGAGTGGACAGTGACAGAGACACTTGGCAACTGCTGGATAAAGAGGAGCTAGTGAGCCAGAGAGGTGGTTTCAGGAATCTGGTGGGCACAAAGTAACAGGGCTGGGGGAAGACAAAATAAGGCCAGGGGAGGGTAGTGGGTGGGGCCTATGGGAGCCACTCCCACTGCACCCAGGGCCGGCCTTAGACGGGGTGAGGATAACTTGAGGGCTAGAGCTTGAGATGATGGCAGGGCTCCCAGAACACAATTAGAGCAAAAAGAGGAGCAGGATGGAGGGAAAAACATCAGAACCGAATGAACAGGATTCGGTGTGTGTCCACACACCCAGCCATTAGGACAGCACTATGGGAGAAGAAGGGTCCTCAGGAGTTAGCAGTACCAACAGGGGCCTCTGACAGGCATCAATCATCAAATCAAGGGTAACTTGTGCTCTTGCCGTCATGAGAGAGAAGGCATCACGCATCAGCCAGACTTCACAAGGATCAGTAGCAAGAAGCAATGAAGGAAGAGACAGATTGTTCACTGGGAGGGAGAAGTTCAGGACCAGAAGGACGTGGGGGAAGGTGTGGGCCCTGGGCTGGAGCTGAGCACCAGGGTAGCGGTAGTGGGCACCTGGCCTGAAGACCCCAGTGAGTAGGTGTCTGTCACCCCTCCAGCCACATCGTGCCTGCCTCCTGCCAAGCTGCCTTCTTGGGCAAGCAAGGAAGGCCTCCACCTACCTGCCACATGCACATGTGCACGGACACACACACACACACACACACACACACACACACACACAAGAAGTTATTCAGTGGGGAATGAGTGTAAGAATACCTCAGGACTCCCTTGATTGCAGTGTTTCCTCTTGTGCTTGGGCCAGAACATTCATCCATTTATTCACTCAATTAATGGACAATTATTGAGCCTTGTCTATATATCAGCAGAGGTATGAAGATGAAAAACCAGAAGAGTCCCAGGCTTAGGAGCTTCCGGAATCTTCCAGGCAGGAGAGAAGACAGATACCCAAGCAGACAATGACCAGACAGCATGGAGGTTGCTGTAGTGCAAGTGGACAGGGAGGTGTGTGGAGTGGGCAGCTTTCATGTTGGTCAGCTTTCTGTTGCTGGGACAAAAATTCTGAATACACAGTTTAAAAGAAAGATTTATATTGGTTCACAGTTTCAGAGGTTTCAGTCCATGGTCAGCTGGCTCTGAGGAAGAAGCATTATGGAAGGAGGGCATGTGGAGGAAAGCTGCTTACCTCGAGGTGGCCGGGAAGCAGAGGCCAAAGGAGAAGCCAGAAAGGAGACCAGATTCAGTCCTCAAGGTCATCCCTGTGACCTACCCACACGCAGAAATCTGTCTTACAAATCTCCTAGGTGTCTCTCAAGTCAATCACGTTGACAGTCAAGATTAACTGTCACAGTTGGAAAGTCTCCCCAGGGGCACTGGCCTTGGGATAATGCTTGAACCTTAAGCCTATTGTCCTCTCAATCCACAGGAGGGGCTGTCTCCATGCCACCTGTTGACAGTGAGGGTCATCCGGATGAAAAATGTCCGGCAAGCTGACATACGTGAGTATCCTCATGTCTCTTCCCTCTTTCTCTGCTTGTGGGGCCTGGATGATGAGAGGCCATGGCTGGAGCAATGGTCAGAAGTGCATGTTTGTGTGTGTGTATGTGTGTGCATCTATGTAAATGTGTACACACATGCATGGACACACATATGGTCTCTACTCTGATTGCATTGCAAGCTTCAGGGTTCACATTGTTTTCAGGGGCCCTCACTCTTGCCTTTACCTTGGCACTACCAGCCTGTGGTCTATACCTGCATCTGTCCCTCCCCACTTTCTTCTCCTCCCCCTCATATCCATTTCCAGGAGTGCCAGCTTTCCACACTCCTTGCTCTTCCATGAGTTTAGGGGAGAACCCATGACATTGGCATTAAGTAAGAGAAGCCCTTGGGCATGGTGGAGCCAGCTCCCAGCCCTCCCCAGAGCCCTTTCTCACCATGGGGAGCTCAAGGTTGGGGAGGGGGTGTGGAAGACAGCTCTGCAGTCCAGCCTCTTGGTTGTGCATGGACTTACCAGGGCTGCCAGGCACGGTTTTCCTGCACGGTTTTCCTTCCTCTTCATCCCAGTGCCTGGCCAGGGGTCATGGGAGGGTTCTGCCTCAGGAAAACACAAAGGCTTCAGAGTAGGTTGGAAACCTCTTCATCTGAGATCAGCCTTCCCTCTGCTGCCCTCACCGTGCCCTGTCCAGAGAGGAGACATGGACCCCAGGGAAGAAAGCTCTGCATTCAGGACCTGTGACTGTGAGGGTGTCATCACTCACTGGTGACCATGCAGGAATGGCTCAAGGTCCACGGGATTCCCCAAGGACTAGAGAGGCCCAGAGGGGACAGAGAAACACAGAGACACAAACCAAGATCCTGAGCTTACTCTTTTTTTCCCATGACTGGGGATTGAACTCAGGGCCTTCACACTGAGCTACGTTTCCAGACCTTTTTAATTTTTTTATATTTTGAGATAGATTCTCGCTAAGTTGCCCAAGTTGGGTCTAAACTTTAGGTCATCTTGCCTCACCTTCCTAGAGTGCTGGGATTGATGTGCCATGATGCCCAGCTCCGAGGGAGATGCCCGCGTCCAAAGCAGTTGCAGAAAACAGAGATGGCATTTCAATCTTGTCACTACAGAATTTAGAGCCACAGGACACAGCTGGGAGGGCCAAGAAGGTGCACTGAGGGGCTGGGATCTGAGCGGGTCAGGGTGTAGGTGTCCAGAGACCCGGGAGCCTTGTGTGGGAGCAGCTGTTCTGAGGGCAGAGTCCCCTGCTGTGGTCTGGCCAAGCCAGATGTCCAAACACCATATGATCTTCCTGAGAACCTACAGGGTAGTTGTGGGAGTCCTGTTTTGCAGACAAGGCGTTAATGGTTGCCTAAGGTGGACACAGTGAGTTCAAGGCCAGCCTGGAACACATAGCAAGACCCTGTCTCAAAAAATCAAGGGGAGGGCCTGGGGATTTAGCTCAGGGGTTACAGTGCTTGCCTTGCAAGCACAAGGCCCTGAGTTCGATCCTTCCCAGCACCAAAAAAATAATAATAAAAATCAAGGGGAAAAAAAAAAGAAGAGGAAGGAGGAAGGGGGTGGGGTGGAAGGAAGGAAGGAAGGAAAGAAGGGAGGCTCTTGAGTCTTCCCGTTGGGGCAGCAGAAAGGATATGGAGGAGCAGCAGGCCTGGAGAGCTGGAGAGAAGATGGGACAGGCCAGGGGAAGGAGGCTGGGGCCGGGTGGTGCAGAGGCCAGGCAGAAGAGGCATCTGATGACCTCTAAGTGATGAGGAGCCTGGGTTCCCGAGAAGGGATTACATGGCTTCCTGGGGGCAGTTGGTGCTGCAGCAGTGGTGGAGGCTGGGAGCTTACAAAGTGGGGTGAATGTGGAGGGTGGGGAGTGTGCCGAGCCCTGTATTCTCAGACAGCAAGGAACCAAGCAGGATTCAGACTGAGCTTCTGCAGGGTGAGGTGACCAGGGCTTGTGCCAGCAGGAGCAATTCCAGCAAGCGTCAAGCTCGGGCCTGTGTCACCAAGTGGCCAGACAGATACCAGAAGCAGAATCTCTCCTTGGGCTTCTCGGCCCTTTCCCAGCCCACCAGTACGTGAGCTGAAGAGCCAGAAGTGTCCCTGCACCTGGGCTGTGCCCCTGCCAAGGTGCGTCACTCACTTACTTCACCCCATTTTGGGCAAAATCGCCCCTCCCCTGGAGAGGCGTCTTTCAGATCCTCCTGAGGTGTGTCCATCCGGCCCCTCGAGTCACCTGGCCATGGGCGCTCTCTCTGCGTGCCTGCACCTGTGTGCCAGACCTTCCCAGGATCCAGCAGCTTTTCTTCCACTTCTCCCTGCCACACCTGTCCCTCCAAGATTGGCAGGAGGACTGCAGTCTGGCACCACCGGCCTCCTTTTTCCCTTCTCCTCCTGGTATTCAGCTGCCTTTGGGGGTCTTCTTTGGAAACCTCCTTGCTACTTATGTTTTCCTCACTCCCCAAGGACCTAGAGGACATATGTGGCTTCCTGGTGCCAGTTCCCATCACATCCAGTCTGGACTCCTCAGGTGGCAAGGGCTGAGCCATTTTGCTACCTTCCCTGGTTAGACTGAGGCTGCCCCGATGGCCTTCAGGTCCTGGGTCACTCTTGCTCACAACCCTTCCTTTCAAGCTTAAATCCAAAGTGAACTGCCCTCCAGTCTGAGCCTGTAACTTGTCTACACCCATGTCTCCCAAGATTTTGGAGAGGCAAATGGCAGGGAATACACAGAGCTTCAGGGATGAGCCCTTTGCCAAGAACTAAAAGAGCACATGGCCCAGCGCTTGGCCAGGACCAGTAGACAGTCGGGCCCAGAAACCTCCAGACATCAAGAATTCTTATTCCTCTTGGAAATGCTAATTCAAACCCAACCAGCACCTCCAGGAGCAGGAAGTAGGTATCTCCAGAGGTGCTGGGGAGACGTTCTGAACATCTGTGAAGATGACTGAGTCATCTCTGAAACCCACAATCCAAGAAAAAGTACATGTCATTCTTATGACCAAGCCCTCTGTCACTCCATGGGAAATGAATACTAGAACCTGTCTTTGCCTGGGAAATCCCTGGAATCCTGGAAATCCTCAGACTGGGTCACCACAGCTTTATCATTCCTTGACCCCACCAGCCTCAGAGCCAGCTAGAGGTGCCTGCCCCCAATTGTCATCCAAGCCCTGGCTGATCCTCCTCCATCACTCACCTCCCCAGGATTCCCCTCTCCTATTCCCAACCTTTTGTGTGTTGGGAGGTGGGCAATATTCTGCAACAGAACTGAAAAACAAATCAATGTTGACAGTGTGGGTGTCTAATCAATCTTGTCTCTTCCAGGAGTATTTTTACCTTAACTAGAATTTAAGCCTTAGGCCAATAATCCTGAGATTTTTATTTAGCATATTTAATGGGAGAATTTTGGGCATGGAGTGATGATAGGTAAAAATTTTAGATGGAAGAAGGCCTTTAGAGCGTCTATCAAATCCTGCATATGCAGCAGGCCTTAGAGAGCCAGTAGGTATAGACTGGTTGGTTCCAGCCTGCCAGCTCTCACCATATGGGAAGCAGATCTGAGGCAAATATTCCAGGCCAAGCCGGAAGGGCCCGTCCGTGTACAGGAAAAGCCAAGGGAGGGATCTGAGAGGACAAGCAGGTCCCTGGTGCAGCTCCCTGTGGGCAGAGCAGTTAGATACGGCAACCTGCTTACCTGGATCTGCAGTGACTCAGCAGAATGTCAGGGATACTGATAGGGGCCTGCAGCAGGAGGTTGAGATTTTCATTCATTCATTCAGTCATTCATTCACTTATCCATTCAAAGACCTCTGGTGAGTCCTGGAGACACCCAACATCCCACCCCCACCCTCTGGCACTTACAGAGCTGTAGAGAAGATGGAGACGATGGAGGGCAAACTGCCATCACAGCACTGAGTAATGAGCATGTCCCCGGAGAGGAGTAGGACTGGCACCTGCACCAGGAAAGGTTTCCAGAGGGGCCACCCAGGAGAGGGGAGGGTGAAGTAGAAGAGAGGGGAGTCCCAGGCAGGAGGCCTGGAGGCCACACCACCTGGCAGCTCTGCAGACCTGAGAGATCGCCTTTGGAGTGTTTGTGCAAGGGCAATGTGTTCACGTGTGTGAGTGTGAATATGAGCATGTGATGGGCAAGACGGGAGAACAGGGAGCACAGATGGAAAGTGTCCCCAGAGACGATGGTGGCTTCTCCAAGACAGTGGCCATGCAGATGCAGCAGGGCAAGGTTGAGAGGTGAAGTTGGGAGGACTCAGTGTGAGAGGCGAGGGAGACCCGGGCTGTGACTGGGCTACCCACCCTGACGGCGAGAGATGGGCACAGCGTCCCAGCCCTGAGCTGTTCAGAGTGCCGGGGACGGGTGGGAAGGAGAGGCCTCCTTTGCTTCCGATTCCACCGAGCCTTGGTCATTCCTTCTGCCTGGATTAGATGATTGTTGTGACATCTAAAGGACTGTGTCATCTCACCTTTACTCAGTGGGAAGAGCGCTGTGCATTCCTGCTCAGTGAATAGTGAGCTCTCAAAGATCAGGGCTAAAGTCAGAAGCCAGGAATGCCTGGGACAGAAAAGTAGTTACTGACACAGATAAAGCTTTCGGAATGGTGACGGTGTACACAGAGTCAGTCCTGGGGGACAGTCCTGGCAGTACTCTCATTAATGAATATTAATAATTATCAACTACTTCAGATCAATCCTATGAGTGTAGAAGGCCCATCCTACCCAGCCTTACCATCTAGAGGACTCTAACGCTGGAAACCGTACTGCGTGTTACCGTTCTCTGCAACCCAGTGTGTACCCTGGAAGTTACTTCGGCAGATTGTCAAGAGACACAGAGACAGTCCTGGCAACTACCTCTTCCTCCCTCTGCCGAGGCAGAATAGAGAGGGAGCCAAGATGGGCTGCTGTCCCTCCATATCCCTTCTGCTGCTCCAACCAGAAGACCCAAGAGCCTGCCTGCCTGCCTTCCCTCCTTCCCTTCTGCCTGCCTGCCTGCCTTCCCTTCTTCTCTCCTGCCTGCCTGCCTGCCTTCTCTCCTTCCTTCCTGCCTGCCTGCCTGCCTTCTCTCCTCTTTTCCACCTCACTCCTCCTCCTCCTTCTTCCTCTTCTTCCTCTCCTCCTGTATTCTTTCTCCTTCTCTCCTCCTCTTCCTTCTTACTCTTCTTCCCCTTCACCCCCTCCTCCTTCTCCTCTCCTCCTCCTTTCCCTCTTCCTCCTCCTTCTTCTCCTTCTCCTTCCCCTACCTTTCTTCTCCCCCTCCTTCTCCTCCTCCTTCTTCTTCTTTTTCTTCTTCCTCCTCCTTTTTCATCTTTTTCTTCTCTCCTCCTCCTTCCCCTTAAACAGGGCCTTGCTATGTCACCCAGCCTGGCCTAGAACTCTCAATCCTGCCCCAGCCTCCCTAGCAGCCAGGAATATAAGCATGTAACACCATGCCTACCTTCTTTCCATTTTGGACAGGTCTGTTGGGGTCAAAGCCTTCGACCCTTCTTCACAGCGCACAGAGGAACGTGGGTTGTTTTTTAGAATGAAAAAAATAATGTACTTGGCAACAGATATGAGGTTGCTTGGGTCCCAAGCCTTGTGTTGGGAGACAGGACAGTGCAGAGACCCTAGTGGGGTGTCCCTGAGACACTGAGCCCAGTGGGGATGGTGGCCCCTGCTGACCAACTTGTTCCCACAGGGGCCTCCCTGGCCAGCTCACCACAGGCTGTGCTCCCCTCATCCCCACATCTTCTCCTCAGCTTACAGGAAGAGCTTGGCCCTGCTTTTATTTCCCTGGTGCTAAGGCAAGAAGTAAACCAGGTGCTCTGGGCTGGTCTCTCAGATCCTGTCCTGACAGAGGGGAAACTATGTGGCCATACCTTGTCGCACAGCAGCAAGAGTTTGCTCAGAGCCATCTGTGTCCATGTGAATGGTCAGGGGTCCTGACCCCATCAGTGAAACGTACA
>PVJO010024619.1:0-24089 GCA_004026905.1 Hystrix cristata
GAAGAAGGATAATATTTCATGATACATGAAAATTATAAGAAATCCTAACATGGATGTGCACATAGACTTTGTCTAACACAACCACAGTGTTCCTTATGTGTCTTCTTTGGTTGATCTTACGCCACAATACCAGGATGGAGCGGCTGCAAACAAGACTGGATGACCCACCAAGACTGACATAGTCACACTTTCTCCACAAAGCAAGTTCACCAATTCCTGCTGCAAGATGGACCCCCCAAGCGAGGATGTCGGAAAGGACCTTCATATCTTTTGCCCACTGCAAGATTAGCAGGGGGAAGCGGAATCCTGTGATGAGACAGGACTGCAGTTGAGGGCGGCTGGGGTCATGAGGAGGCAGCTACCTTTCCAGCATGACCTTTCATTTCATCCTCCCAGAACTGTCCAGGGGGTCCTGGTCACAGGGTGCACGTTTGTTTTCTCTCTATTTCTGGTTTTCCGAGAGAAGCTGAGCTTCTGTGGCCTCTCAGGTCACGGTCACCATGGACCAATGAAACAGGCACAGAAATGGGATGTGCCACATGTATCACTTCGGGGTGGGCAACTGGAGAGTCAGCGAATCACTCGCCACTCTCCTGCCACAGCAGTGGGCAGGGCTCCGGGGAGCAACTGCCTGTCACCCTAGTCCCCTCATGAGGATGGCAGGAATAGAGCCCCGGGGCCCATGATGACTGTGTGTCCTTGTCATAAGCCCCTGAGACTTGAGAGTTGTTTATTAACCAATAACCTAAACCATTCTATGCATTCCTATTCTACAAAAATTTTTTAAAATGTCCTAGCTGTAAAGCAGTGAGCCTATGATCACAGAGATACTGGGCGTGGGAGCCAGGACAAGCATCTGATTCCAAACCCCGCGTGATTTCTGTGGCGACTGCGTGCAGGTGGGATTTCAATGGCACCTGAAGTCAGTGACCATGCCTGAAAAAACAGGCACATCTGAAGCTATTTTCAAACATTTACACTTTTAGCACCCAAAGTTTCAGGAGCTTCCCAGCAACAGAACAGCCAGCCAGCAGGTGAGACAGGAGAGAGGCTGCTGCCCGTAAGAGGGATGCCACGTGGAGGCCGCGTCTGAGGGACCCTGCCAGAATCACACACCCACTTGGCCCACTGGATGGGAGCTCAGGCCGGACACAGCCCCAGCCTCGGTCCTCGGGACTGGGGGCACACAGGACGGGGGCTTTCCAGCCTCTTGCTGAACCCCGGGTACTTCTGAAGTGAGGTGGGTGCACTCACTTTGGACAGACTCCACTCAGCAGAAACAGAGGTGCCGTGTTCCTGGCCAGCCACCTTGTCACAGCTCTTTCCCCCAGGAAGGGGAGCTGCGTGGAGGGACGCAGGCCTGGCAGTGGCTCTGTCTCTCTGCCTCATCTGCGTGATCAGACCAATGGGCTGAGGGTGACTCAGGAAACTTACATGTGATTGAAGAGGCTGAGAACAACGCCAAAAATCATCTGGACAATTCCCAGGATAACCGACATCTTCATTTTATAGGAATTCAAAAAGGTGAGTTTGTTTGAAGCCAGGTTCCAAATCTGGACAAGAAACGTGACAAGAAACACAAAAGATGGAGTCTAGAAGTTCATCTGGAACCAGGAGCTATAGCACGATTTTCCCAGAGAAAGCCGCTCTGGAAACTGCGTGGATTTCAGGCTCAGGAAACGAGTGAGTCCAAATCCATTATCCACGCAACTGTGACGACCAAAGTGTCACGACCACTAGCACAATTAATCAATACCCCCGGGGCTGGGGATTGAGCTCAGTGGTAGAGTGCTTGCTTAGCAAGCGCAAGGCCCTGAGTGCGATCACCAGCACCCCCAAAAAATAAATACCTCCAAGTTACTGGAAGAAAACCAAAGACTCCTCATGATCTTCCACTATCCTAAGTGAAAAGATAATCTGAACCATTTTGGAGAGATCTCAAACTTGCCCTAGATTCCTGAATAATGACCTGTAGATTACTAGTCCAGCACTGTACCCAATTCCTTTTAATGACACCTCATTTCTCTTTGAATTTTTAGAGAGCTTCTCATGCCAAAGCATTTTCCAAGGCCTTTCTCAAGGAGCCATCCCATAGCCAGTCTTTGTGAGCGCTCTGGACAGACATGGCTCCTACCTTGGGCACAGTTCCTGCCCAGGATCCTGGGAGTTTGAATTAAATTTCCCTATGAGGTCAACATTGAACCTAACCATTGAATCTGATTTGATTCTTGTTGAAATTTGATTTGGTTCTCATCCAGTTCTGTTTGTGACCGGAATCCTGGAAAGAATTAAGTTCGTGAACTGAGGCAGCACTCTATGAAGCGTCCAGGGTCTCACACTGGTTAGCAGCCCCAGTCACTAACATCCCTCTTCCCCATCCCGGGGGTCCCCACCCTCAGCCCTGTGTGAATGACTCAAGTCCTTATGCCTGCTTTGACTCCACTTGAACTGGGCACACCCCAAAATTCCTGCTAGACACGTGCTCATTGCAGAGGTAACAAAGCCACCTTGACCTTGTCACATTCCCCCAAACAACTTCCATCTCCAAAATTCTCTGCTTTTATATAGGGGCGAATATCCAACTAGGTACAGCCTCAGTACATAATCCTCTTGCCCTGCCATGTGTGCATGTACAGGTACGTGTGCCAGGCGTACAAACACACACACACACACAGAGTCAGGAACTACAGTTCACTGATTCTTCACAGTGTTTAGACGCCGCTGAGAGGCTGGTAGGATGGAAGAGGGACTCCAGGAACAAGCGCCCCAGCAGCAGAGGTGCCTGTCAGGGCTCACCGCCTGCCCTGGCATCAGAGCTGCGCCAGGCTCTGCCCTCTGCCTGCCCTTCCTGCCTGGTTGGCCTGTTCCTACGGAGCCCTCGGCATGGTGAGGGCAGGGTTAGCAGTACACTGCAGCCCCAGCCAAATCCGATATACTAAAAACGTTAAGTACCAGGTACAAAACAAATGCTTGAGATGCATCTGTCTCATTTAATTCCAATAAAACTCCACAAAATAAATATATTCCCATCCTACAGATAAGGGTATCTATCATAATCTTAGGCAGATTAAGTCATTTAAAAAGAAATAATATAAAAGCAACTACTACTGATGGAGCATTTACCAGGTTTATGTGCCCGACTATTCTAGGGGATTTACATTTTATTTCCTGAACAATCCTGCGAGTTAGGACTGCTATTTATGTCCATTTTACAGCTGAGGAAACAGACACAAAGATGCTAACTTGTTCAAAATCACAGAGCAGGTGAACAGAAAAGCCAAGATTTAAACACAGGTGCTCTGATTCAGGAGCATATGCCTTTTTTTCTTTTTTTCTTGTGCTGAGGATTGAACTCAGGACCTTGCGCTTGCTAAGCAAGCACTCTAACCAGTGAGCTAAATCCCCAACCCCCATATGCCCCTTGATCACTGCATGTTCATTCATAATCAAATACTTATAAGCACTTTCGGGCCTCTCAGCTGTGATTAAAGCCAAATATTTTGTGATTTGATCTGCAAATAGATGCTGAAGCCTGGCATAAATGCGCTGTGGAAACTCATATTATGGAAGGAAGAAATTCTTCATTAACATCTGCAACTTGAGTGTTGAGATGGGCACAAAAATGTCCAGATATCGCCGAAGAAGAGGGTGGCAGGAGAGGTAAGAAAGGCAATTCCTGCTGTTATTTATAATACTTTGTACATAGGGACTTTTAAAACGATACATATATAGTAAATTCCCAATTTATGAACATTCAAGGTACAAACTTTCACAGGTAAGAAAGGACTTTGCATTATGAACATTTGTAGATACAGACAAATTGCGGAAGTAGCTTGAGTGTTTGCCGGATGTTGTCTGCAGTAGTGCTGCTGTGTGCTTACTGTACAATGTGATAGTGTCCAGGAGTACAGTGCTCTATCAGAGCCCAAGGTGTCTAGAAGCAAGAGGAAGGCAGTCGTGAGGTGCAGGTTTGGTTTTTTTACACTATACATTGAATATCTGTGTCAAAGATATATAAGACTCACTCTGTTAGACTTATAAACCAATCTGACTTACAAACTTTCTCCTGTAACAGAACTTGTTCGTAAGTCAGGGACTTACTGTATACACTGTATTGAGATAGAAGTAAGAATTTTTTTCTTTTTTCCATCATTCTTGGGGATGAAACTCAGGGCCTCATGCATACCAGGCAATGCTCCACCACTGAGCTCCACCCCAGTTCTAGATGAGAAATTTTCAAAATTCTAAATGTTACTTGAGGGGGGAGTCATTCTTTTCAACATCCCCACATCTCTTTTGCCCTTTTCTAACTGGTAGGCAGAGAATAAAATTGCACGCAGAATAGGAACTCTGAAATCCCAGTTTATAACATTCTACCCCTGCTCTGTCTGAGCATCAGAAAGGGGTAGAAGGGATTTGTGATGAAGTGGCTGTGGGCTGTGAAGGAAGAGCGAACAATAGGGACAGTGAGATTCAAAGCAAAAGATCGCCAGGCTCTAACATCCTCCTTTTCTAGGCTCTTCTGCTACCTCTGACCGAAGATAAAGCCTTCCAATCTCCAAAAGGGATAGCTCACATGTGTTTCTAGCATTTTGCAGTTTATAAACCAACGTTCGAGGGCAGGCGTTTGATGCAACTTGGAATGCAAGTGCTCCTCGGTGGCAAGTAGAAGCAAATCCTGGGCAATGTAAGCTGGTTTTATAAGCGTGAGGAGACAGAGGGAGAAGCCTGGAAACGGAAGACATGATCATCTACGAGATGGAAGAAACCAGAGGAGCACTTCTGGGGACCAGAACTGTTCACTCTCAACTGCTGGCAACTAAACTCAGACATCAGACAATGGAGAAAAAACATGGCCAGCAGCAGCCAGCTTCAAGTCCAGACAGCTCGTGCTCATGTGGAGTGCAAGGCTGCCACCTGGTGGCACCGTGTGGGACTGTACACGAATGAACCTGTGTGCTGGCTCCTAACTCCTTTCTGTCAGGGGTTGCGTGAGGAAGGATCTTTGTTTCATTTGGCTTCCATCCAGTCAGCTGAGCTGGATATAGCAACATGCAAAAGGAAGCATATACCTTTTTTAAGAACTTGCATTGATTACATGCAGTAAAATAAAGCAAATCCACACTTCTCCATGAAGGAGACGTCACCCATTGCAGGAAAATGCCCAAGCGAGGTGCTCAGTGAGAAGGCTAAATGGCTTATCTAATATGCACACTTCCCAGACAACTGAGGACTTTTCAGAGAAAAGCAATCATTAACCACCAGTGGAATAAATGATGGAAAGAGATGCAGATGTTGGGGAGCATATGGAAAATGCCCCAGGGGCTGAGTAGAGGGTACAGTAGGGCATCGCAAGGCTCTGGCTCTGTGTGTCACATAAACCTGCAGTAGGGGGCTGGGGCTGGGGCTCCCTGGCACGGTGGGTGCCTAGCATGTGCATGGCCCTGGGTTCTAGCCCCAACACTGTAAAACAAAACAAAAAACCTCCACTTCAAGTTACTCTATATCAACATGGTTTGTTGACTTGACAGGTTCTGGTAGTTGCTCCTCCCCCATTCCTAGACCTTCTCAACAATACATTTTACACTATAAATATTTCATCCAAGAAGACATTATTACCGGATCAATCCCAAATGGGTATGGATTTCCAGAATACACTCCTGGCATGGCTGGGTCCAGCTGTAGATAAGGAGTTGTTTCTACTACTTCAGCACTAGAGAGAGAGAAAGAGAAAAAACAAATCAAATAAAAAGGTCAGCCAGAGGTGGGAAAAATGCTATAGTGCCATCAGTCACAAACTCGCAGGCTAGACGTGTAGAGACCCCAGGCGTGGGCACTGAGGGTCTACCCTGTGCCAAGTATTGTCCTGGGCGCCAAGGCTGTAGAAATTGCCCTCTGACCCGTAAGGACTTCACAACCCAAGTTTCCAAAGAGTTCTTGGCCCAGTTGGAGTGTAAAGAAAGCCAGGGCAGTGGGGAGGTCGCTCAAGGGTAGATCATTTGGCTGACATGTATTAGGCTCAGGGTTCCGTCCACAGCATCACCAAGAAAGAATGGGAAGGAGGGAGGGAAAAGGAGGGAGGGAGAGAGGGAAGGAACAAAGATCAAGAACTGGAGTGCATCAGAAAAGAGGTGCGTATGGGGTAACAGAAGTGTACAAAAGTATATGGGACAGTCTGGGAAGTCTCCCCAGGGAACACTAAGGCTGGTCCTGACGGACAGATGGACTTTGTACATTGGTACCTTGACCTCAACAGTGGTCCCTTGAATGTTTTTATGACTGTGTCCCACTTGCACCCAGAAGGTCGGCAATGGGAAGGAATTTCTCGCTCTGTCCTGGCAAGCCTCAAGGGGACACAGACATCAGTGGTTCATGCTCTTTGCAAGAGTTCACTTCTGAGGAAGGGACAAAGAATGAGCATTTGGAATAACGCCCAGAAGGCTGACTGCCCTTGACCAGCTGCCTAGAGAAACACGCCTGCCCTTCTGCCCTTCCACAGCAGGTGCCGGTGTCTCGGAGAGCAGCAGGGGTCAGGAAGCTGGATGGTGCTGCCCAGACCCTCATTGTCCCGCAGGAACAGCTGGCCTTGGCGGGCCGCCCCACACATAGACCCCTGGACAGTGGGCTGCCATCATGCAGACCATTAGCAGAGAGAATGGGCATCCCCAACAGGAGGGAACTGGCCTGGCGCCCATAGCTAAGCCTCATCTCCTGAGAAACCCGAGGCCCAAAACTTCACCAAACACTAAGACCACACCAGGCCATCTTGGGACCAGGATGGAACAAGACAAAACCAAGACCGGTCCAGGCAAAAGAAAGGCATTGTCCAAACCACAAAATGGGGGCTGGAGATTTGGCTCAGTGGTGGAATACTTGCCTAAAAAGCCCAAAGCCTGGAGTTCAATCCCAGCACCAAAAAAAAACAAAAAAAAACCAAAATGACCAAGCAGCTTCCATCCTATCCAAGCCCAATTCTGTAAGTTCCTTTGATACTCTCTCACTGGGGTCCCCACAGCCCCCAAACATGTGACGCTTCCTGCATCCTTGCTGTGGTCAATGCACCGAGCTTGGGCAACCGCTGGCTCCCGGTCTTCAGCGGAAGCACGCTGCCCACTGCCAGGGAAAAGAGGCCCACGAGCCAGGCAGTGGCTGATGACCAAAACCAGCTCGCAGGGTCCATCAGCGCCAACGGAGAAGCGGCATTTACTCTGCCTTACTGACGATGAGGCTCCACAGTGGCTGTGGGTGACACTTGGGCACGTGGCTGAATTTCTCCCAGGCCGGGACACAGCATCCAACCCTGAGGAGTCCTGAATTGGGCAAGGGGCCATTTGCAAGCGCACAAGAAAGCTGTATTCCTGCTCACTCAGCAGGGTGACAAGAAGTCAGGTCACTTGGGTCTTTCACGGCCATACTCTGGGGAAAATGAAATTTCCTGTTGGTAGTTTGGAGATATTATGCAGACTGAACCCATTTCAAAGCTCATCTCTATGCTTATGAGTCCTTTTAGGCATCTCTTCAGGGTATTATCTGTGAAGCCAGAAAAAGAGAAAGAGAGAGAGAGAGAGAGAGAGACAGGGAGAGAGAGGAAGGGGGAGGGGAGGGAAGGGAGGGAGGGAAGGAATGAAAAGACAGAGACAGGTGCACACCTGTGACCCAGCACTCAGGAGCCTGAGGCAAGTTCAAATCCAGCCTAGATTATATGGTGACTGGAAGAAACTTTCCTAACTGAAAAATCTTCAGATGAGATTGTTCATTCTCTCCCTCCATTCATGTTTACTACAGATTCTGGTGTGCAAAAACTCAACGAAACCCTTGAATTTCCTTAAATAGAAATCTCACAATTCCCCTGTGCTTGGAAGAGGAAGAGCGCAAAGGGAGGCTGTCAAGTTACTCATGCCCCTCTCCCTCTCTACCAGCCCGCTCTTCCCATCTGTCCAACCGGAAGTTCATCTGTCCAAACGGAAATTCTAGAACAAGACAGGAAATGTACTCTGATTCAAGAAGCTGAGCAAGCCAAAACATGGTGGCACACACCTATAATCCCAGCACCTGGGAGGCTGAGGCAGGAGGATCACCACGAATTCCAGGCCAGCCCGGGCTACATAGCAAGACCCTATCCCAAAAAGGAAAAAAAAAAAGCAGCAGCCAAGCAGACAGATATTAGGACCCATCACCTGTGATTTGTAGCTTTGCAGTTCAGGCCTGAAAGCATGGGGTGGGCGTCTCAGAAGAGATGCAGACCGCATAAGACCCCCTGAGGTCACAAGGTTGTCAGCACTTCTGTTTGTTGCCCTCGGAAGCCCCTACTCTGCAGGGCCCTTCTCTCTCTTCCAATTCATCAAACTGTCCTGGCTCCCCAACTCTCAAATCCTTCTCCCTCTCCATAAAGTTCACATTCCCGGAGCACTGTGTTCCCATCTGATTAACTGCTCAAATAACTGCGGAACGCAAGAGGAGGACCATACGGTGGGGACTTAGCGGCCTCTCTCTCCTGCAGCCCACGCGTGTCTTGGCCAGCCGCCCCCAAACCCCTGCTCTTTGCTCTGTCAGCCACGGGGCAAGTATGGGGAGCTGGGAAGGCATCACTCATTCTGTCCTCTTTGAAACGCTGAAACTAAGCCGCCCGGCTGGGGAGTGAGGGGTTGGGGGTGCTGGAGGCTGCAGATCCGCACAGTTCAGCACCTCTGTCAGCTCTCCTAAAGCGAAGCCTGCATTCAGAAATGCCTCCTGCCTGACTTCACTCTGCCCCCGTCCCTGCCAGGCAAAGCGCATTTCAAGGGCCCTTCTTCCCCATGAATCCTTACCAGGATTCCTACAAAGAGGCAGGTCACCTGCTGCTCCACCAGATGTCACAACAGTCCCTGACACGCGGCACATACTCCCAACACAAGAGGGTCTAAAATACATGCTGAATGTTTAAATGTTTAAAAATGCATTGCAGTACAAGACGATGTCATTAGTTTCCCTCAAGATATGCCCCTGACTTTGAACACACTTACCCATCATTCTTGCCACTTCTAGAAGCAGTTCTGGGCGTCCTCTTTCACAAGTGTCTTTACAAAATGTGATCAAAAACACAGCAAATGCCACTGCCGAATGCCGTCAAGCGAAAGGCAGGCTCTTAAAAACATTATGGCGTGTCCTCGTCCACCTTATTCACCGGATCTGGCACCACACAACTTCTGGCTCTTCCCCAAAGTCAAAATGAGCATGAAAAGTAGGATTTTGAATCCACTCAGAAGGGGAAGGCAGATGTAACAGCCCAAATGAAGACACGCGTGGGAGAGGACTTCCAGAAGGTGACAAAAACAATGAGATAAACGTGTCTGAAGCAAGGAGTAGTATTTTGAGGGGGATTAATGGCATTGTGTCTTTTACTGTAACAATCTCATGCCTCATGTACATTTAAATGAGCTGAACTCTTAAAAATCTGCTATACCTAGAGTGCCAGCCTAAGCACTACAGCTGTAGCAGTCCAGGGCTTGTACCAAATGAAAGTGAACTGGATTTGCGGCATAGCTCTGAAATGGGCCAGGCGTAGACTCTCTCAGTCACAGACACAGTTGGAGGCCCCCAGGGAGGCTGCACACTTACTTCCACGTGCCATTTCTGAACATGGGCTGGACACTCCAAGAAGAGCCGAAGATGTTGAAAGACTTGGAGAAGCAGTCATTGTAGATCAAGCCCGTGTAGATGGAGAAAATGCCCATGAGCAGGATCAGGTAGCGCCCGTGGAAGAAGGTGTTCCAGATCTGGCACCCCAGAGACAAGAGCAGGAACGTCAGAGCCCCAGAGGGGAGTGTGTCTTGGGTCATTTCGAGCATCCCTGGGGCGGGCACCCTCTGGAGGGGCCGTGTGACAGAGGGAGATCTCGATGGTCCAAAGAGGAACAGCACACATGCGGTGATTCCCCTGAGCTTATGGAAGGGAATCACAAAAGTCCTGCACTGGGCCAGGCGTGGTGCACACCTGTCATCCCAGCACTCGGAGGCTGAGACAGGAGAAGCACCACAAGTTCGAGGCCAGCCTGGGCTACACAGTGAGTTTAAGGCCAGCCTTGACAAAAATAAAGGTCCTGAACTAAGATAGATATAGATAAATATCTATTTCAGTTTCTTCTCAGCTCTGATTAGAAAATGAACTGGAGAACAAGCTGAGGCCCCAGCTGCTAAGGAAGGGCATGGACACTGGCTGGCCACGTCTCAGGTGACTCCAGACTACACGCGTGGACCAAGTCAGGCCTGTGCTCCGTGGGGTCTCGTCTCAACAGAGTTGTCTCTGGCTCTCTACACCTGCTCAGAGGAACACAGCGCTTTCCCGCAACCCTGCACGGTGTATCATTCATTCCCAGAACAGCTGGACTGTCACTTTGCCACTTGAAGTGTTTGCCACAGAAAATGACACTGTGGAATACTGTATCGGTCACAGGTTGATTTTGCCCGCAGATGCTGCTTATGATTAACACACGGGATAGCGCTGAGCTCACTCTGATCAGCTCCACCTGCGTGGGGGCGCCTCGCCCTTCCTCTAATTCAGAGCACAGCTAGAGGCACATTTCCACTTGTCAGCCGCACTGCTGTGAACGCAGCGCGGTTCACTGCGACTCACTGATAAACTTTAACCAGCACTCAGGAGTTCCACCTTCATCACGCTCTGCCACGAGACCACGTGGAAAATGAGAAATGAGGTGCAAGAGGACACAATATTTGGGATCGCTCCAGGTTTCCTAAGAACCCTGGTCGCAGGCTGGTGGGAAAGAAGTCTGCTGTGAACAAATATTCATAATATTTTTAGTAAAAAATTAAAAAGCAAGCCATAAATAATAGGTACTACTTTGATGCAAATTTTTTAAAGTTGTATTATTTGCATAAAGCACACACACACAAAATCGGGAAGATAACCAAACATTGTGACTTTACCTAGGTGGTTAGATTGCTGTATTTTGCAAGCTTTGATAATGAGCGTGTATCGATTTTATCGGAAGTGAAAAAACGGTTAGAAACAAAGGGGACAAAAATGAAAGCCTTGTCAAGCCTGAACAAAACAACAAAAACTTGCTGATCATCTAGCACCACCTGGGCTCTTTCTTGCTTCCCATCTCTCTGTTCTACATAAACACACTTTGCTCCCGGGTGGAGACAGACACGTTTCAGGCCTCTGCCTGCGGAAACGCGGCTAGAGGGCGGCTGGCACCCACCTCATTGCTGCTCTTCTGCGAGAGCAGTCGCCGTTCATTCAGGACCATCCAGAGGGCCCCCAGCAACATCACCGTGCCATGGCCGCAGTCCCCAAACATCACGGCGAACAGGAAGGGAAAGGTGATGATGGTGTAGGGGGCTGTGGAGGCGACACCCACAACAGCCTGAGGCCTCTAACCATCTCTGTGCCCGCCTCCCTCCCAGCCTCCCCGCCACCCAGCATCTGGCTCTCTGTCCCTCCGGGTTGTTCCCGCCCTGCCTCGCGCTCTCATGGCTGCCGTCTGTGTGAGCTCATCCGTGCGCGGGGAGCCTTAGTGTCCACTTTCTGAGTCTGAGATCATCAAGTTTGACGGGCTTGAAAACCACTTCGTAATCTCTCTTTGGTGTTCTTTCCATCACCACCTCCACCCGTCTGGCCACTGCACCATAACCTGCCAGCAGTTCCTCACAGGATTCTTGACCCCACAGTCCTGCTTTGTGGGTGACAAATTGGGCCTGAGAGCAACAGCCCATCCGTGTGTGGCTGACAGGTATCTGGTCTACCCGCTACTTCAGCCAGGCTACCGCAATCATGCAGCATGGGGTGCTCAGAGTCTACTCTTCTGACCCCATGTCCACATAACAACTACAGGCGATAAAGATGCCCAGCAATGACCCTGGTGGTACTGCCAAAGGAGAAACACAATTCACCTGCCTGGTGAGTCCACAGTTTAATGCAGAACAGGTGGAGGCAAAGAACAACTGTTTCCCCAATTGGCGTGTGTGTATAGAAGATGACTCAAGATGTCAGGAGACCAAATAAGATTTTAGGAAAGTCAGTTTTCATAGAGTCCCCTCCTAGGTCCCCGAAGGGGTACACTTTACCCCACTGCCACCTTCGAGCTGCCCCGTTGTGCAACGTGTCCCATCTTACCTGGGTTCATCTCCCGGTAGCTGCCAACGCCATACGCGTCGACGATGTTCTGGAAGCCAGCCGTGAATTTATTGGTCCTGTTGAAGGTGGGCGGGGCTGTTTTTGATAGCACTTCAGTCATGATGGGGACCATGGAGGAGCCACTTAGTTCCTGCAGAAAGAACAGGTGCTGGGCATGAAGGGAGAGAGCCTCAGCGTGGTGCCAGCACACGGATCTGGGCGTGACCTTGGGGCCTCTCTTGACTCTCTGAGGACAGTGACCTCTGCCTGGGGAAAGTCTGTGGCTCCCCATGTAGGTGCCTAATTCAGCTTTCAAGAGAACTTGCAAGAGAACAGGGCCTCTCCGCATTCTCTGGCTGCAAATGTCTGCCCTGTGCCTTGGCTGTAGACTCTGCACTTTCCCCTTTCTCTCCACCTTCTCACACAAGAGCTCCTCTGCCCTGCGAATTCATCCCGTCTTCCAAATGGCCCTCCCCTCCCCTAAGTCTCAATTCTTTTCTGATGACCCAGTTGACTCACCGACTCTGCAAGGCCCACGAGCCTCAAACCAAATCCATCGCCTTGCCCTAAAGCCATGTCCTCCCCTGCTCCTTACACAGATCTTCCATTCTCCCAGATCCCTGGAGACTTCGAATTCTCACACTCGTCCCTCCTCCTGACTCACCAACAGACTGTCACAGCTCCCTAATGACTCTCCCTCCCAAATCCCTCTCCTGCCAATTCCCATGGCTTCCGCTCCGGCCGAGCCACACCATCTCTCCCGACCTCGCTCCCTTCCATTCACCTTACACCCCACAGAACCCAATCACTCTTTTCGTACAAGGAGCCCAAAGCACTACAGTACTTCATTCACACTACTCTCCTGCTCAAAAGTCTTCCAAGACGTCTTGATTCTACAGAATGAAATCCAAACTCTTTAAGTCTCATAGTCAAGACTTCTCTGGAAAATTGAATCCACTGAGTCAATGGGATCCCCGCTCACACCCTCGACCACTCCCCTCCACGCCCCACCCCGTTCCCCAAGGAAAACAGTCAACTCTCTCCTCCACGGTCTCCCCTGGGAGCCTTCCAGACACCCCAAATCCCAACAGCACTTGCCATCTGTGCACCAGCCGAATGAGAGCTCGTGGCTCTGAGCCTCAGTCCTCCGAAGAGCGCCAGGAGGTATATATCGGGACAAATCTCAGTTTAGACACGAGGCAACCAAGACAGAGAGGTTAAGTAATAGCCACAAGGTCAAGCAAAGGTGTTTCCTCTGGTGTTACTGCACTGTCTCATCGCTGTGATTAACACCTCCTTCTGCAGCTTCCTTGTTCTTCTTTCTTCTTTTTGTGCACACCCTGCGGCAGCTCACACAATGCTGGCACAGGTGACAATTGCTTATTGTCAGTGATGATAATGATAGCACCAACTCTACAGACGGGCAAGCCGGGCAGAACACAGCAGGCAGCTGGGAGGCGCTGGGCCAAGGCAGAGTCAGGAGACAGGCCTTGGTCAGCTAAGCAGGAGCCTGAGATTAGGGTTAACAAGAACCGGGTGGCCGTTAAGTCCAGGATGTAGCAAGCGAGGTAACGGCAAGGTGACAAGTGCCCCTCTTCTCCTACCTAGCTGGAAAATGCTTTTTCCTTCTCAGTTGGCTTTTTTATGAACAATTTAGATAGGAGAGACCAAGAGACACCTGCAGACATATGCTTGCTCCGTGCCCCAACTCCTCATTGGCCCACTTCTAGTTTACGCTTGTTTTGGTCCTGCAGGTTGACCCTAGTTGGCTTGGTGTGGTGTCAGCCCTGGTCATTATTTGGTTTCCCAGAGACCCCCTGGCAACCCACTTTCGGGTCCCCTCCTGACTACTGGGGAGCTATTTCTCTCTTCTTAATAAACATCCCTCCCATCTACCTGCTTTGTCCTCAACTTCGTTCTTTGATTTTGTGAGACATGGACCACAATTACACCATTATACAGCCACAAGCTTTACACCTTTCCTCCCCCATCTCCTACCCACATAGGGCTTTCTCCTTCTGTCTGGGGAAACATTTTTGTAGCTTCGGAAGACTGAAGAAACTATAAAGCCAGTTTTATGCTGGTCACAGTAGTGTGTACCTAAGGTTTCAGCTTCTCAGGAGGCTGAGGCAGGAAGAACATTTGACCCCAGGAGTTTGAGATCAGTCTGTGCAACACAGCGAGACCTTGTCTCAAAAACATGACAAAACCAAGGTGCTTATGTAGCCCTCGTAGGAAGTGTGACCCTTCACAATTGCAGGATGAGTTTGTGTTCACTTCTAGCCCCAGCACTAGGACCGCCCCCTCTAAAGGCCTTGTGGTCTTCACATTGCAGCAAAGCGTTTCTAAAATGCAAACTGGATCCTGTCTCCCCGCCAGGGGAATAAAATCAGGGTCCTCACATGGCTAGCAGACCCTTTGGGATCAGCCCTGCTGTCTCTTCCTGAGATTGCTCCATTCTTCGAATTTGACGCAGCCTCCCCCAGGCACTGGCCTCCAGGAGCCGGGTCCCTGCTCCCCACCTCCTTCGCCCACCTGCCCACTGACCACTCCCCTGCTGGAAGCACCCCTGCCCCCCACAGGTGGGAATGTGGGGCGCCTTCTTACAATGGCCCATCTGAGCCAGCACAGCGGTGCACGTCTGTAATCCCAGCACTCTGGGAGGCTAGAGCAGAAGGATCACAAGTTTAAGGCCAGTCCAGGCAATTTAACAAGATCCTATCACAAAACAAAAGTTAAAAAAGGCTGGGGATGCAGCTCAGAGGTAGAACATCCCTCAGTACTACAAAAACAAAAAGCAGAAAAGAGCCCTATCTGGGTAGTTTAAGGACCACCATAAGAGGACATGAGAGTGTGTACGAGTTAAGAGAAACAGTCGCTACACTCAAATCCTACCTTCTGGATTCAGGGCATTTAGGGTCACCACCTGCTCAGAGAGGCTCGTTAGGCAGCAGCCATGTGTTCCCTGCTCTCAGCAGCTACCAGGAAAGGCTGCCACTCACACTGCCCTATTAGCCGGGCTGGCTGCACCCCACCCAGTCCTCACCTAATGGGGTTCACCTCCCTGGTACCCCAAGAAATCGTTCAAACAAGTGAATCGTACCCGCCAGCAGGAACCAAAGGTCACGGCTCTCTTATTGTATCACTGCAAAGCCAGAGACCTGCTAGCTCTGCCCCCAAGCAGCAGCCCCACGTACAGCCCCACCCGGCCCTGTGTGACGTGTGCTATCCTCCCAGGCTGAGCGTCTGTGACTCCGCGGTCTAATTCCAAAGTGTCCCCCAAAGACGTACTGAGGGCTTGATCCCCAAGCAGTGGTGTTTGCAGCTGAGGCCAAGCGAGTGGGTTGGGTCCTCAGGGTTTGAATGTAACTGAGGCAAGAGCAACAGGAGGTGGGGCCGAACTGGAGGAAGCAGGTCACCAGGGCGCACCTCTGAAGAGCCGACCTCACCTTCCCGCTCTGCTCCCTCTCTGCTTCCTGGCCACAGCGAGATGACCAGCTCTGCTCCTCCACGATGTTCCGCCCCACTGCAGGCCGCAGTGATGGAACCAGCCCACCACTGACCAAAATCCCTGAAACTGTACCCAAACTTTCCCCCTTTAAATTGCTATTCTCGTGTATTTTGGTCACGGCAAAAAAGCTAACACAGTACTGTGGGTCTCATCCGTCCCATCAGGTGCCCTGTGTTCTGCCACCGTGGACTACCTAGGGTGGGGAGTCCCTCCACCAGGGCCTGAGCAGGAGATGGGAACAAACCCCACTCCCTGCCGCCCCCTCACTTCTCCCCTTGACTGCCCAGCCGCTGCTCACCGCTGCCTGAAACCATCTCACAGGCCTGCACGCTGTCCGTCTCTCTTTCCAGAAAGTCTGTCAGGGCATGGTCTGCCCGCGTGGCCCCAGGCCAGTGAACGTCCACGATGGCGGACGGACAGAGCTCTGAGAACCATACAGGGCACACCATGCCCAGCAGCATTGCTGGCATGCAGGGAGACATCGAACCGTCTGCGCTTACTATAGGCGCTCTGCTATCTGCCTCTCTGGCTACACTGTCACTGCCACGAGGGAACAGGTGGGACTTACAACCATACGGTGGTAACTGCAGTCACAACTAACACAGCGACTGGCCCATTAGTGCTCAATATACACTTGAAGATTAAGGAGATGTAGACTATTTGTCAGATACCGAAAACAAAGGAGTATCCTTTTTGTGCCCTAGCACTAGGTTAAGAATTAAAGATGAACGTGACGATCGCACCACCAAGTCACCTGCAAAGCTCAGAAAGTTGACAGCTTCCAAGAGCCTCACAGAGTACCAACAAGGCCCAATGTGACCACCTTCCCCTCCCAGCGCCAGCTGCTACCCACCATGCCTTGCTCTAGGGCCCTCTTGATACGCGCAGTGTCTGCCACTGGGAACCAGATCTCGGCGATGACACACTGCTGGGTGACATCGATGTTGCACATGTTCAGGATGTGGTAAATGGCTTTCATCTTCTGCACTTTGGTGACCCAGGAGTGCCAGTTGGCAGCCGCTTCCTGCAGCAGGCGCTGGCGGTGAGACTCTGTTTGTGTGATGACCTAGGCAAAAACACAGAAAAAGATAAGGAACATTCACGGAGGTGTTTGACACGGAGGCGAAAATGGAGGCTCATCGGCCATCGTGGCTTCCTCTGCTCCAGCTTGAGGGGACTTGAACTGTGTAGGTTGCAATCCTCTGGCCAAGACCGTATCTTCCTTTGCTTCTAAATCCCGCCTCGTCCTATGGGCTGATTTGTGCGTCCCTCCTCACAAGATCCTTTTGGAGCCCTAATCTTTGATTCTCGTGACTAGCCTTCACTTGGATAGTATCAAGATGAGGTCACAGAGGACTAGGGTGGGTCCTAATCCATCGTGACTGGTGTCTTATGAAATATGGAGATGCAGGCGAACAGGCAAGAATACCATACAACAGAGATTAGAGTGACGCTTCTACAAGCCGAGGAGCAGCGAGGGGGCCAGTCCCATCAGAAGCTGGATGAACCAAGGAAGGCTCTTTCCTCAGTGTCCTTAGAGGACACGTGGCCTTGCAGACACCTTGGTGTTTGGGCTTCTGTCCTCCAGAACTGTGGCAATCAGTTTCTGTTGTTCTAAATCCCCACTTTGTGGTTGTTTGCTCCAGCAGCCCTAAAAAATTAACAACAGTGCTTTACATACATAATTCTTCCAGTAAATGACAAACTAAGGAAGGAAGGAAGGAAGAAATGGGCGACTTGGTGCATATGGAATTTATTTAATGAGATTCGTTTTCACTGGCTTTGATGATGCAATAAATAGGGTAATGTTTTTCAGTAAGCTTTCCACATGGCTACTGTGGCATACTGTAAGAGACACATCGTGGCTCCAAGATTAATGGTAGACACAGGGCACTCTTAATGTCTCGAAGGGTCACGCAGAGGGGTGACGCAATATGGACCGAGGATTTCCAGGAGACAAGACTGGCTTGACTCAGATAAAACTTTCATGAACCTTAAAATAAAGCTTACCCTTACAAGAACAGCTGACATTTCCTCCATGAAAGAACCACCTGCTACCCCACCCGGACTGAACACCAACATAAACAAGGGCAAGAACTCCCCAAACTCTGAGAATGGTGTGCATAGGCCCTGCTGGGAGTCAGTCGGTCACCTGACGCCGGATGCCCGGCCAGCCACCCGCCTGCTCCCGCGATTGTCTGCAGGAGCCGCCTGGTAGGTGGAGGTCTCTACCCTAATCCTCAGCAGCAACCAGACAGGAGAAGTCACTGCTGGAGAAGCTGGTGAGTTAGGACCACTGACGTCTCTGGATGTGCAGAAGCCCAAGTCCCACATATGTAAGTGTGAACAGCATGATTTCTTCTCTACTTCCCCACGAAATCTTCATGAAATCCATCAGGAGTATCTGAGGGAAAGAACTTCGAGGGGAATCGCTTGAGGGAAACACACTTGTGACCATGACGAAGGAACAGAGAGGATTAAAGAAATGAAATGATCTGGGAGGGCAAAAGTACATGTTACTAAGGGGTTTCACACATACACCCCTGATTTCCAATCCTACTCATTAGGATCTAAAATCACGCTAACCTATACAGCAGTCACATGCAGCTACTAAAATTTAAAAATAAACAAAAATAAAAATTCAATTCCTTGGTAGCATTAGCCATGTTTCAAGCACTGAATGGTCAGTCACCGAGGCTCAGGGCGACAGCACCGCAGGGCACAGGCAAAGGGCCACTTCTGCTGCACCGGAAGTTCTGCTGGACAGCACCGTGCAGAACGCATCCTAAGGTCACACGCAAAGCCGTGACTAACGAGGGCTCTTATCACCAGTGTGCTCAGCATCACCCTGGGTGACGGCAGAGCTTGCCACAGAGCGAACCGGGATGTAGGAGTGTTCGCATGCTGAAACTAGAGTCACTGTTTTTACAGAATTCCTTAGCCGGCTTAAACAATTCAGAACAAGCCGAACTGGTTGTTCAGCTGAGTGGACTGGTTAGTGGGATCCCAGATTCAGCCCAGGCCCAGGCTGGCAATAAAGAGCTCCTTTGATTCGTTTGGGGTGGCCGCCCCCAGGCCAGGGAAGGCCATGGGCAGTTCTGAGCCTGGGCGGAGGCTGCCGACAAGCAGATCATCCCCCCCGCCCGCCGAACCCTGCTTTCTAATCGTGCAGTCCCCTGCAGCTGCGGCCAGAGAGCACAGAGAACGTCCAAGCGGCCTGCAGCCAGCCGGGACAGAGCCCCGCTGCCGCCAGACCCGGCCGGCCCTCACTCACCGTGATGAGATCTTCCAGCCTTGCATTGACGCCGGCCAGCACCTCTCTGCGCTCCGCGGCAGGCTCCGGGCAGGGGTAGACAGTGGCTCGAAACCTGCGCTCAACAGGGACACGCGTGCACTTCTGCTGAAAAGCACCCGCTGTCCCTTTTCTGTGAGACCGCTATCTGCTGACCTGGCCGGACAGCCACTCTTCCCTCCAGCACCTTCCTCCAGGCGGCCCTCAAGATTTCCAGCACACCCCTTACTTCCTCACACCAGAGACCCCCCAAGACCTAGACAGAAGACTTCCGGCTTCTCTGGTCTCTCTTCCCTACTCGTGTGTCAGTGTGTTAGTGTGTTAGTGCATGGAGAAATGTCTGCTGCTCAGGGCTAGACGCAAGGCAGTCCTGCAAAGTGAGAAATGACTGCCATACCCAGCGTGCGCGTTAGCAGACGAGAAGGCGTTCACTGAGGCCGGCTCTGAAATGGTCACGTCTACTTAGTCACCCTCAGACTTTGTTTATTCAGGTCCTTCCTGCGCATAGTCTCACAACTGGTAAAATCAGTTGCATTTTTTAAGTACACGTTTGTAGTACAAAATGTTTACATGCCTTGTGGACAATTGGTACATGTACATAATAATTTCTTTTTTTTATTTTAATTTTTATTTTTTGAGCCAGGGTCTTGCTATGTAGTTGAGTCTAGCCTTGAACTCACTATATAGCCCAGGATGGCCTCAGACTTGCAGTGATCCGCCTGCCTCAGCCTCCTGAGTGCTGGGATTACAGGTGTGCACTACCACACCCAGATCTTAATTCCTTTTTTAAAATCTCCTTTCCCTTCTCTCTCCTTCCACCCATCTCTTGATCCCTTTCTTTTTTTTTTTTTAACATGTTTACAATACATAAGTTCACATTCTTCTGTGGAGTTCGTACATCTTATCAAGTGTGGGAAAGTCATTTAAAAATCTGAACTAGCCTCAAAGAGGACCCAGGGGGGTATTTTGCACTACAGGTCCCTTTACCCAATCTTGACCCCAATCCCAGATGAAGGAGCCATTCATTGTCCCTCTTACCCATCACAGATCTTCTGGACTTTCTGCCTGAGTTGCTCTCCTTGGTAAAATATGATGAATATATTCTTTTTAATTTCTTCTTTCTGGAAAATCAGAAGAAATCTTTTACAAAGTCTTGAAGGAACAGCCTCCTGGTTCTTTAAATTCAACTCTCAACTCTTACTGTAAGCAAAGAAATACAAACTGAAACGTGTTTGCTCACTCTTACTATGTTTAAGTGGGTAAAGGGAAAATTATAAACTTTTTCACTCTTGGAAAAGTGACAAAAAAACCAGTGAACTCAACACATTCCACTCAGGGCACTGGAGTCAGGTACCACTCCAGTGAAAAGCCACTTGTCAGGGCACATCTAGTGTCAGGAAAATGCACACGCCCTTTGAGCCAGCAGTCCTATCGTCCTTGACTTCATATTACGGAACTAATTAAAAGAAAATAAAAATCCTCCTGCATGAAGATACGCATTGTAGTGGCTATATTCTGGAGAAAAATTGGAAATACAGTTTTAAAAAATAAAGCACATGTCCCATGGACTCAATGGAAATATTAGGCATCCATTAAAATAATGTTGAAATAAGTCATCTCTTTAGCAGCTGCTCATGGTAGAAGGATGGGGGAGTTTTAGGATTTGGCAGGCTGCCTGCTTTCCATTATTTCCCTGGTCCTTTCCTGAACTCCTTAGGTTACCTGCCTCTGGATCGACCAGGACCCAGGGTCCCTTCCCACCATATGACAGCCACTGGGTGACCTTCAATGTCCCTGCTCATTATTCGGGATATTCACATTATAAATACTCTGCCACTGTAACCACCACATGTCAAAGCATAATTATGAAAAGCGATGACTCAAGGTCAGATTTTTTTTTTTTTTGTGCTGGGGATCGAACTCTAACCACTGAGCTAAATCCCCAGCCCCTCAAGGTCAAATTTTAAAATAATCTATGTAAAACATACATAGCAGGGGTTGGGGATTTAGCTCAAGCAGTAGAGCACTTGCTTCGCAAGCACAAGGCCCTGAGTTCAATCTCCAGCACAAAAAAAAAAAAAAAATACACACACACACACACACACACACATACACACACACACACATAGCAGTGGAGGGGAGAAGTGCATACTATCTAAAATGAAGAGGGAAGAAAAAAATCATTTCCATGCATACAACAACCATATTCAATTATACGTCACTGTGGTGACAGACTACAAAAAAAACAGTCGAAGAGAATTAAAAATAAAGATATCAAAAAAAAGATATCAGAGCACTACCCTTTGTGCTTTGTTCTTTGTTCCTACGTTAAATTTCACTTACTTTATGAAGTTTGTTTTATTAAATAAACTTAGAATTAGTTTTTTAGCCTCCACTCTAGAAAAGTGATTGACCATTTCAGAAGCAAGCCCAGCTTCTTAGAATTAGTGAGTGAAGAGGCTGAAATACTAACTGGAAGGGTGGAAGGAGCAATATCCTATGGAATTAACTGCAATAAACGTGTATCCCAAAGGCAAGGGCCCCTCGCGATCCTTCTCACTCAAAGTCTGGGGCCCTGCAGCACCTCCCGGGAGGCTGTGTGAATTTCAGGCTCTCGGCTTCCACTGGCCCCACAGGGTCAGAGTCTACATTTTTAAATAAGATCCTAGGTGAGTTCCGCTCTCACAGGCACACGGAAGCTGGAGGGACTAACCTAAACCTATTCTTGGTGCTCCGTGACTTAGACACAGCTGCCACTTCATGTGGCACTAGTACAGCTAAGTTTCTAGAAACAAGATAGCTACACCTCTTGGAGGAATTAAGCAGCTCTGCAATGTTAACAGGAATCAGTCCTTCGATGGACTTTTCAAAATTATTTTAGAAAGAAAAGAAGAGGAGAAAGAAAGGAAATAGATATAAGCTTCATCAAATTAATTATGCAATCTTTGGAGAAATCGCAACTCCGGGAATTTCAGAGCAGCTTCCGGCAGCCTGGGTATCCCACCGTGACAGGATCCTCCAGGGGGGCGTCCATCTCACTGAACTTCAAGTAGATGTTTCCTCGGCAAACTCGCCACAGCAGCCTCTCGAAGGAAGCCATCCTCTCCCGGTTTACTACGCCGGCTGTGAACCTGAGCATTCAGAAGAGCAGCATTACTGAGGCCTGGGCCTGGGGTGCAGGGAGAAGGCCTGTAGGATGAGAACGGGGCAGCCACGTGAGGCGGGACCACCTCACTCCATGAGCAGGAGGCGTCTGCACACTGCTCTGGGGCTGGGTCACAGGCCAGCCCACGTCCCGGCCCAGGTCACCCCAAGTCTCTTTGGACCCTCTGTTTTCTTTGGTGTTTTGAGATTTCCTTAATCATTCCAGTACTATGTATAATCACTTATTGCAATTAAGAGTACGATTGACCAGTCATTGTAGCATGTAGTTAATGGAAGGAAATGTTCAATAATGATCTCTGTATTTTTATCAAAAAAAGTTAATGTATTAAGAGGAAAATACATACATCGATTTCTATGCATCTCTACTTGCCAATCATCCAGGTACACAGATAACTGCTGACCCAAACTTGTCCTAAGATCTTCAAAACAGAGCCCTTCATTGGTTTATTACTTTACATACACACTGATCCTGTATTACCTTGGATCACATATGTCCATAAATATATTTTCTTTCTACTTCAAATTTCCATCTGTAGGGCCTCAAAGAGCAGGCCCTCAAATAATTGTCAAAAGATCGGAAATCTCAAACCTGCAATGTTCAGAAATGCTTTAAAATTCATCAGTTTCACTTGAATCACGGCATCATTTCATGAGGCTCACACGTCGGGTCACTGCCACGTGGGGATGGCTCGCCTGCAGAGCTCTGTCATCTCCAGTCCCACCCACAAACTCGAACCCCTGCTGCGTTTTATCAAAGCAGTATTTTGTTTTTGTTTTTTGGGTGCTGGAGACCAAACTCAGGGCCTTGTGCTTGATAGGCAAGCACTCTAAACACTGAGCTAAGTCCCCAGTCCCTGTGTGGAGGTCTTGTGTTCACAGGAAAGGGCCTGCACTCCAGCAGCCGGTTTTGCATTCATTCATTTACTGGAACGCCTGGAGAAACTGGCCATCTACACACAACCCTCAGGACATGGAGTTATACTAACCCCAACTTGCCCGCCATGAACGCAGGTACAGCTCTTAACTCCAGGAGACCGGAAGTATCTTCTGTGAAGAAATCTTCAGCTAAATTGGCTTCTGTCTGAAAGCCAGAGCACGTCTGCTGTCATTGAAATGTAGGGTGTTTAAAGCACCCTACACCTCCAGCTTCTGCCTGTTTTTATAGAACTTGTAATTGTCCACGAATGGTTAACAGAACTGAACAAGCAGGATGTTCCTTTGCAAATCAGAAAGCTTCACTAGTCTCTTCCTGCCGAAACCCTAAGTCTGCTCAAACGAAATATGCTCCTTCAATCTGACTTAGCCTCCTGCTGGACCATTCTGAGCGCAGATTTTTAAATGAGCACCATAATATTTTTGCCTTCGAAGATTACCACAGTTATTCCACCCCCGCCAATGGCCTGCTTATGATACAGAAACCGAGTGTTTTACTCATATTCCACATTGGCCAATTTTCAAAATGGAAATTTGAGATTCTGAGGAAAGGGCCTTTAATGAAAAATTCCCCCAAAGACCTCGAAGAAATCCTGGGTTTTCTTCAGGAGATATTTGAGTTCTGTCAGCTCTAGGAAGCTCTTCTTCAAAGCCTGGTGGTTCTGGTTGGCTTCTTGTAACTCTCCTTCCAGTTTTTCTAGAGTAGTCTATGCAGGAGAAAAAGAAGGTAAGCCAGGCAGAAAGTGCTACAAGATTCCTAGTATATATTGTAGCTCGTAACTGAACACCAAAGAAGTATTCGGCACATCCAAACACGGCTGAAAGTTGAGCGGCAACCAATAGAGTACGAGCCAGAGCCAGACACCCACCACCCAGAGTGCCCTCATTACATGGGGAGACGGAAGGCAGCTTCATGGGGGAACCCGAGGCCTCTCTGCCCAACTTAAAACACTAAAAGTGAGGTCAAGCATGGTGGTACATGCATGTAATCCCAGCACTCTGAGAGGCTGAAGCAGGAGGGTTAAAAATGTGCGCCCAGCATGGGTAATTTAGCAACTTAGTGAGACTCTGTCT
>PVJO010024620.1:0-24092 GCA_004026905.1 Hystrix cristata
AAAGGAAATGTAATCTTGGAACTTTTGCTTGTCCAGACCAAATATTTTGATTTCCCTCAGTTATTGTGTGTAAGGCACGGTTTTCAAACCCCATGTTAGCCTCGCCGTCCTTCCCTGAATTCTCCAGTTTAATTTCACTTGAATATTAACTAAAACTGGAAATCATGTTCCAGGTATTAGATTACAGTGGGCTATTATCACATTTAATCAACATACTTTATTTTTAAAATTGTTACTTAACATGATACACTGTTGTTGAAAATAAGCTTTTGGTGTTAGAAAAACAATAAGTGCTTCTTATATAATATTTTAGAAGGTGTGGAAGTAGTAGTGTGAATGACCTACTGTTCCATAGTCAATCTTTTTGTATTAATATATTTCTTGACTTATTTCCCGTGGATAATTTTTTTATTTTTATAATATCTGCATTTGTATTATATCAGTTTTTGCGAGTCCTGCTTTTCTTCCTTAGCAATGATATGCTGACATTTATAGAGACTCATAAACCATTTGTGAACATGATTTTAATCTCTCTACAATGGTGCATCGATTAGCCACCATCACTTTGCGATTCCTTACTTTATACAGCAATCCTCAGTTAATTATAAATGCTTTAGTGATTAGTACCTTCATGAATATTTTACTGTCTTTTCAAACTCTAAATTATTTTTAAGAAAAAGTATTTCAGAAGTAAGATTTCTGGAAAAGTATAAAGTCTTTTAAGTCTCTCTATTGTGAACTCTCTTTTCATTTGTGTGCATATTTATAATTATTTTTTTAAATTTTAGTTAAAATTAGATATACATAATGATAGCATTCATCATAGAGAATTTGTACCTGTACATGACGTATCATGTTGCTGCTTTTTTTCCCGTTCCCCTTCTATCCCTTCAACCTGTCCTCCCCTCCCCTCATTTTTAACTTGTTCTTATCCAAAGAATATAATTTATTCTGTTTGTAATTTATGAAATGACTATATAAGCCACATGCTTTCGAACAATTAGCATTGATGCATGGGCTCTGACTTTGTTTGTCAATGTCTTTTTACACTATTGCAGTTGGTTCTTACTGATTTTTATGATGAACTAAAAACTGCTAATATTTTTAGCTTTTTTTCATTCCCTTTCTATACCTATGTAATTTCTTAATAGGAAAAATCTGCCTGCAATATATTACTTAATGTTCTCAAATATATTTCTTTTATTATTCATACTTAAGTCATATTATTCCATCTACCTGAAAACCTGGTATCCTCGTAAACAAATCCCATTATTTAAATCCTTTTTCAGATCACACTCCCTCCATGAAGGCTTCCTGCATGCACCTAGATGCATCTGGGCCGTCTTTGTTTTTTGTCTGCATTGTTTAAACCACCAGCTGAGTGTCTTCTCATTCTGTGTATCTTCTTTCATGTGTGACTATACTGGGTGCTCCTCAAGGACTGGAATCACAGGCACTCATGTTCAGTTGCAAGTACCTGAGACTGCTCTGATCCAAACTGTTAAGGCACATTGTGTGTGCTTAAAGCAAATGTGCTGAATGAATGAATACAGTCTTTATTTTCTTACAACCAACTCTACAGAAATTAATTCTGACCCCATGGAGACTATCTTGGAAATGCTGACAGAAGCTCAATGGATCTGATAGAAAACACAAACCTTTCTGGATTACCAGGATAGTAATGTCCCTGAACATTTCATTGTCTTTATCTACAGTGGAGATAATAGGGTGGAGAATAAGGTGCCTCCTGCTAGAAAGAAGAGAATCAGATTAAAGCCACTTTGTGGATTGCTTTCCATACTCTACTAAGGTAGTGGTTATGTAATTAGTGGGTTTTTGACTGTCATAGACAAGTATGAAATATTATATGACATTGTTTTGAAGAAGTAGGGATGATATTTTCCTAATTCAGACCAATTTCCTCTTGGTGGAGAAAATAGGATAATTAGAATTCTTAATTAATAACTGATAGGAAAAGAGGAAAGACAGGTAGAAAATATATGTGTCACATGGACAGCATTTGGATAGTAAGAACCATATATAAATGGATCATTTGTGAATGCCATTCATAACTTTATGGTGTTTACTGAGTTTACAGATAAGAATAGCTATACTGAGATACTAGAAGATATAAAATGAGATAAGAAACCTATAATAGGTACAAGAAGAAGATAATTGGACCAGAGATCAACTGAATGTTTTATTTAGCTAGTGCTTAAGATTCTGTTGTTTTGCTACATTATCATAAACTGTCTGCACATTACGATTCTTCATGTACTAGTAACTTTTCTGGCTGTCTACAACCCTCAGGGCACTATCTGCCAAGAAATGAATACCACATCCTACTGGAAAGGGTAAGGAACATCCAAGCCAGTTTGTATCTTCTTGATAACAGTGGATTTTTTGAGAAAAGGTACAAAGGGATGGATAGATATTTGAATCATTCAGATCTAGGGTGTTTGCCACTCAAACGTTCAGGACATTCCAAAATAAATTATATACAGTCCCCAGGTTGTACTTATGCAACCTAGAGAAATAAGCTTTTTAGGGATATGTTACAACACGGAAGGATTAGAAAGATATAGGGGATATGATTCTCACCCCAGAGAAGTCTAGACTGCTTATACCAAAATATATTTTATGTACATAATGCCTAAATTAATATACCATGACCAAGTGCTGTGCTGTGTTATTTAAAATTCCTGGAAGTGTCAGTAAGAACTATGGATCGAAATAGAAGTGAAGAAACCCAGAAGAAAATAGGGCTAACAACTTCACCCACCGCAAGTTGATTGCCTGTATGTATCCTAGAATGCACTCTCTCTGAAAACACTCTGTAATGTTTTCTTCCCAATTTTCAGGGGGAAATGAATTAATTGATATAATTTCCTTAATTTTAAAATCTGTGCCCCAATTAATTTTCTAACATTTTTAGTGTCTGCAATTTCCTGTCTAGATTAGAATCGAATAAAAAATGTTGTGAATTAGTCCAAATTACATATCTGGTAATTCTAAGTTTATTACATGTGTCTCTCATGGTGTCTATAAAGAGCATTAGAACTCATGCTGATCTTACCACTATAGAAATGTAAATGTGACCACATTGTACTGTCACTGGACAGTATCTGAAGAGGTCCTTTAAAGAGGAGACGGAGACTTTTCCTCAACTCACCACTCCCCTGAAAGACACATAGGATTAAGTTGTAGATTCTCTGACTCCTGTCACAGGAAAAGAATTTTCAAGACTTGTCAGTGAGGGACATAAAGAGGGACCTGCTGGGCAGAATTTAAGAAGTACACATGCAAAGAAAATAGAGTACAGGCCCTCAAGAGAGAGGCACATTGGGATTGTAGAGGACTGTCCTTAAAATGGTTGATCTAGGATGTTTATGTTTTCTGTTTGTCACAGTATCTATTTGGTGACCAAATGGGATGTAGAACATGTGCCTGTCTTTGAAGCTTGGAGAGATGCTGCTTATTTAACGATGGAGATCTGTGGGTGGAAAAGCAAGGCCAATTTACAGGTGAAAAGCAAGGACCCCACTTCATAGGTTCACAGGCTCAGTGTGTTTTCAAAACCACAGGAATTTTATTTTTACTTTTAAGGCAGTTCCCTGGAAAGGAGACAGGTATGGCAGCATCAGGTACCCTTTATGTCTTGAAATCCAATTTTAAAATTACAATTTTTGTCTCTTTTCTACTTACCTTTTTTTTTTTCTACCTCAGTATGGTGGTGTTAAGCTAACATAATTGCATACTTTTTAATCTTTGAAGAAAGATGCTTTTAAGTAAACCTCATTTTCCTCTTTTGGAGTAGGTTAATTTAGGAACCTCAGGTTATGTGGCAAAAATGAGAATGAGTGTGATTATTGGGTACCACATTTCTTTGCATGTGGATACTATTTGGTCCCATTCACCCCACTTGACATTCCACTGTGAAAGGATACTTACAAATCATAGTTCCTCCCATGCATTTATTTGCTCTTTGAAAAGGTTTCCAGGCAGTATTTGTGTTGATTGTAGTTTCTGGCTCCATGGATGGATAAGCCATAAGCACTTTAAGAAAGATGACAGAAATGATGTTCTTCTACAGAAAGAAAAGGATGAAAATGTCCTTACATAATGTATATGAACATGAATGCATAAATAACACCTACGAATGCTTTCCTGACATTGTATTTAAGTATGAAAGTTTTCCTTTAAGTAGGAATAGTAAGTCAGAAGCATGTTTTCAGTGTTTTTGTGAGCTACACATTCATACTTTTCATGAAATGTTTAAATCCTCAGGGTTACTTCAAAGTTACAGTAAATCCTGCAGTATAATTTAGGCTCTTGGAAGGGGCTGCAAAATCAAACAGGAGCATTGAAACACCCACATGATCTTCCAGCCTGGGATTGGCCAGAGCTTGTAATGTCCAGCTGTTGTGTTGGGTTCAGATGGGATCAGTGGCCATGTCAGGAGAGGGAGTGACTGCAGAAGAGGAGTGGTCCACCCTGAAAGTCTGATGTCAGCATCTTAGTGGAGGCACAAGAGAAATCTACAACTGTTGTGGTTTAGGTCTTGCACTTGAGATACAGACAACTGGAAGTGAGGATTCTGAGCTAGAGAATTAGAAAACAGTCTGAAACCTCCCTGAACAATTTCCTTTGTTAGTGAATAATCTTGGTCTCTACCTTCTCCGTGCCTGCTGCAGAGCAGGTGAGAAAAATCATAACCAGCACTCTTATATAGCTTCTCTGTTCATTTCCCATTTGCCAAGAAAAAGGAAGCTGATAGGAAAGAATGTTCTCAGTCCTCCAACCTCAGACCTGCCAGCCTACTTGCATCTATGCCTGTGTGACCCCACTTGCTTCTCCTTCCTCTTTTCACTTGCTTTGTCTTTTCTGCCATGACATGGTGCATCATTTCCATCAATCCAAAAATCTCGTGATATCTCTCATTAAGAAAAACCTCTTGGCAGGTGTGCCCTATGGGAACTGTCCTTTTCCTGGATTCTTCTCTTTAGAATAATTTTTGGAATGAATTTCTCAGAGTACTGTCTTCATTCTGTTCACTGATCTCAACGTCATGAAAGTCATCAGTGCCAAATCCAAAGGTCTTAGTCCTTGTTTAACTTCTCAGACACCTTCAGTCCAGTTGATTATTTCATCTTTATTAAAGTGCCATAAATATGTATTTATGCATCTGTTTGGCAGTTTATTGCTTTTTTCAATCACTAGATTATGAGAGCTTGCAATGAATTCTTGGTCTCCTTGTTCACTATCATATCCCTGATGTTTAAAGCGTGGTATATGCTGGGTGCTCCAAAGTCATTTGTTGAATTCTTTAAGCAGTCACAGACTTGAGTAACGGGCACAAGAAATCATAAAATCACAGACACTATCAGATTTTCAAAATAAGACAATACTATGGGAGTCAGAGACTTCTTACCATTATTCACTTCATTAGTCAGAGTCTCTGTTTAAATGATGATTGAGCTTTGAGATCTCTTCATTTCCATTTGAAATGGATCCACCCAGTGTGTCCACTGAATTGCACAGCTTCAAGTGAACTCTCTCCAGCTGACTTGGGATAAGTGAGCATATTCCGAGACCATTAATTTGAATCAGTGTCCCATGAAAACACAAGACTCCGTCTTATCTGCATTGTAAAACTATGACTGAAGAACAGTACTCCTATATTTTCAGGCTTATCCAATAAGTGGCACCTCTGATGTATAATGGCTCTTCCATGCAGCCTGTCTGTGCTCACAGCTCACAAATAGAGAAATGTGGGAGATGCTCCATTACTACCCTTCTCTGCCACCCCAGCATGTTCTGAAGGTCTCCATCCAGCTATGTGCATAAATTATCTACCTCTATTCAGGATTAAGACATCTGCTGCTCAGAGTAAACTGAGAGCTAATCTAGGAGGCCTTTTTCTTATTTTTAGTTCATCTCCCTGAGTATAAGTAAACTAATACCAAAAATACATGAAAATAATAAGCTTCTTCCTAACCTGCTTATTTCCTCTGTACAAAAACAAGACCCTACATTAAGAGAATCTTGAATCACTGTGGCGTGCATTCAAATGAAATGCTTCACGCAGAGACCAACAGGACTGCTCTCAGATGGAGGTGGAATCGTGGTTTTGATGAAACCCTTCGGCAGTTTGACGACATGGCACTTCTTTTCCTGCATATAAAACTACTGACCTTCAGCATTGAGACTGGAGTGGGTACGGAAGGTCCATTATTGTTTTTTCTTTAGTTACTTGAGTAAAGAATTCGTCCACCAAGAAATTGACTAAGATACATGTTTACAGATGTTTGACTAAGTGTAGGTTTGTCTTAGCATTAATGGGCCATCGAGGCCATGACTGTTGGGATGCTTAAGAAATAGTTTTTCAAGAATATGAATCAAAACAGGAAAAACTGACGTTAACTAGAACTTGGTATTCTTTTCTTCACTTTTTTTTCTCTCCTTTGTTTTTAAATACAATCAACATTTACTAAAATTTAAGGACTCTACTAATTTCTGGTTAGATTTAGGAGTGAACACAATAGTCTTTCTGGGGGTATTTCACTTCATGTATTGAAAAGATATATTAAGAATATATTTTTAAGCAATGTATTTATAGTGTGACCTCTGGTCAGAGGTATTTGGCCCAATTTCCTCCACTTTGTGAACAGTCATTTTTGAAAAGTTAAGTTTTTCTAGCATTACAGAATCCTTTGAGTGTCAAAAAAAAAAAATTGTATCTTAAGGTGACTTTCAACTTTCTAAGAGATGCATTGAACCCAGACATTTCATGAGGATTTTTTATAAAGGTAAAATGAAAAGCGCTAGATTAATTTTGCTGAAATTGAAAGATCATAATCACAGTTCTGATTATCCTACATGACTGAAAGGATGGTATGTATAGTGTGTTTGTTTACCAAGAATGGGCCCAAGAACGAGGCAAGCAGAGCACTCTGTTTGTAGCAGATATCTCCATACAGAAAGGGACACGGAGGCTTCTGAGGCCTTTTACATCCAGGGAGTGACGTGTATGATGAGGCAAAGGGAATATGTCATCCCCGTGTGCTGTTCCTGTACCCTGAATGACCTGGCAGTGAGTCAAGCGCTTGGAGGAAAATGAAACAGGATCCCTTCTTGATAATGGTGAGAAAGGAAGGTGAGAAACAAGTAGTGAGATTACTCTTGCAGGAAGGGAAATCACATTTCTGTGGCCAGTTGCTATCTTTCCATGGAAAAGGGTCTGTCTGGCTGCTTTGATTCACTCTCAAGAGAGTTTCGACCGTCTGAAGAGGGGGTCCCTGTAGGTGGATGGAAAATACACCTGTTTTCAATGATGGGAAAATGATTAAAGTCCCTTCTCAGTGTTAGTTACAATGGACTCTCCAAAGAGCCAGTAAGTTATTTTCTCTTTTACTCTCCTCTTTTCTGTGAGTGATTGCAGATTCACTTCAAAATTGTTAAGAAAGATAACTAGCGGTTGAAAACATGAAGTGTTCTATTGGTTTGCCCTTTTCATGGGAAATGTTCTGGAAGGGTCGTCTACACTGTGGACCGCAGCTGTACATCATGGGATTCAGGAGGCATTCACTGGTGGGAAGTAAGGGAAACACTGTGATTGCTTTAAAGCTATATGATAGTTAGTTTTGGGTATGTGAATGTATTTCAGAACAATTAGTCTTGAAGAAAAGAACATTAAAGAATTGTTCTGAGGTATGAGCGCTGAAATAGGAAGGAAGAAAAACTAGGAGCTTAGTATTCAGAGTGTGGTTTAGAAGTAACGAAATTCTTCATCTCAGTGATAAGACTGAAAATATCAGAGAACTTGCCCACGCGCACAGGTACTTAGGTTACCACTCAGCCTTTTGACTTCAGGAGTCAAGATGTCTTCCTTCTGTTCTGCTGGATGTCTAATGATTTCATACTGATGACAAATAAGTTAAAGTATTCAGAACAAGAATCTAAACTTGAAAATCTTTCTTCGTTTACTCATTAGGTGTTTCTGTAAAGTTATTTGAATAAGGAATTTATTATGGTAAATTTCTATTAAAAGATTCAAAAGATTTCTCTGTATGCCAAGGGATCACGGTGTACACTTAAGAAAGGAGTCAGACCATTCTGAGATCACATCTTGACGTTAACTATCCTGCTATATGATATTGGTCAACTTACTCTTATTATCTCTTCACTCCCTCATTGTTAAAATGGGTATTATATTACTTAACTAATAAGGTTCATATCAAGATTAGACTTCACATATAATAGCTCAGTGCCTCCTGATGGGAAGCTGCTATATTATTGTTATTAATAACAAAATAAAGCAATTTATATTATTCACAAATTTGATATTCCATATAAATCTGCATCTGATGGGTAGAAGTTGAGAGATAGCTTCAGGCTTATTTGCCTTTTTGCTATATTACTGATTTGGTAAAGTCGCAATGTTTAATTATAACGTAAAATGGCATTTACCTGTGCTTTTTTTCATAGAAACAATAAATGCAAACAGTAAAATACACTGAAGAAATACCTCTACTCTTGTATTTTTCTGTAAAGTTTTAACATTTACATTTCAAACTCAAGGAAAATATGATTGTGATTTTTTTCTATTTGTTTTTAAATCTAAACTTATATTTAAGTGGAATTGTGAACTGGCCCCAAGCTGTCCTGCTGGCTAACACACCTGTGATGAAAATCAATGTTTCTTTCAAGAATTTCTGTACACGTCTCAGACAAAAGTTGCATCATCCTCACATTCTTCTAATGTGACATATGGATGATTTCAAACACAGACAGAGAAGCGAAATATTGAGAAAATTGTGAAGAGTTATAGCTTAGAAAGTTTTCTACTGGAAAAAATAGCAGATAAATATGGTTACAGAAAATCCATAAACTGAATACAAATTTCAAATAACACTTTCTCCCAAGATTTTCACAGACTGTGTTTGAATTTTACCTTTGGATTTTAAAGAGCATGTGAAAAATAAAATATGTTGGTTACAACCTCCCTCCTTTTTTTTTTCTTGTGACTATTCAAAGCATCCATTGAAGATCCTATTTTTGGCTACTATTAGAAAAGTTTTACCACTGGCTTGCAGGTGATCTGTATTCCGTTGCTTAACACAATAGCAGACATATTTTTCCCACTCCTTCTGGCATGGATCATCTGTTTTTCCACAGAGGTAGTGAAATGTCATTTATCATGTGAGAATAGTGTTAGGAAGACACTACTGGAGCAGGAAGGGCAAAGAGATACGATTAAGTGTCCATTTGCCCACACAGGGGAAAATAAGTCCTCCTTTTCCACCAAAGCAAAAACGTTGCCTTACTCTGTTGCCAGGTGACCCCTCTACCTGGAATATCATCCTACTTCCCATCCAGCAACACATTTCACTCTTCCCGTAAAAGAATCCTCAAATCTGAACTCATGACGCAGCTTTGCCAGGGGATTTCATTTGGGGTATTGGTTTTTCCGATCTTAGATATCAGTGTTAGTTTTTCTCCTTCCCGTATTTCCAGTGTGTAGAATAAAGACATTAAAAGTGCAAACTATAAAACAAAATTAGCATGGTAGTAGTAGAAAATGATTAGCTTTGCATCTCTGAAAACTGTGAAAACAAAAGGATACTGAAATTTTCCATGGTGCAAGTCACTTATATCTTTAAAAATTATACTAGAATTTTAAGTCAAGAAATGCTAATTTTGGAAAATGCTGTTTATTCTAGAAGGCATATATTTTTATCTTAGTAGCTAGCCATATTTTGAACATTTTGGAATCTTATGTTTATTGATAAGGAACATTTCAAATTTCAGGCATTTTAAGAATTCTTTCCCCTTCGAATGAATCTTCAAAAATAGTCTTTTGTATATTTTATACTGTAGTAAATCTGATCTTTTGTGGTTAATTATTTGTATGAATGGTAAACTAAGATCATCTTTCCAAGGTGCTGATTTTTGGAAAAGCCCAAATTAGTTTGGAGGTATGAGATAAAGAACACAATAAAAGAAAACATGTCAGTAAATGCAGCATGGCCAGTCTAGCACACCCAGCCAGGGCCTGGGGGAGGGAGTCTGCAGCCCAGCTAAGACCTATTGAGTTTAGGAAGGTCCTTTGAGTTTGAGAGTGTAGTCTCTTGCCAGTGTAGTCTCTTGCCATTCAAGTATCTTCTAGATGAGAGGTTCCTAACCATGAGCAAAACCAGTATTCCCTAATTAGAGGCTTCAGTAGACACACATTTCTCAGACTCATCATTGGGGGATGACCAGGAACTAGCATTTCCAAATGCTTTAAGTGATTTTGATACAGCAAGGCTGGCATTAATTTGTGAATTCACGGAGTATATGTGTTTGGATATCTCCAGTGACTTGAACATCATTACTTGGGTACGTAGTCCAAACTCTTTTGTATAAACTTGGCTGCACTGAAGATGCAGTATTGAGTGAAATAAACTGATATATTTCATTTCATCATTGGTGTTAATTCTATTACTTGGGGTCATGGAAAATACAATCTAATTCTGAATGCAGCCAGTAGCCCTTCAACTGTTGTAAGCAATACAGGCACTTACTTTTCAGCCTTTTCCCTAAAGTATTCCAAGTTTCTCAGTCTTTGTTTATATGACTTGATTTTTAAAATGATGCATCTTTTAGTTCTTGTCTGAGTTTACCTCGGAGGTTTCTCAGGGTGCGAGCGCTAAGACTCATTGTTCACCCACAAGTCTCTACCACTTAGACAGATCCTGTCCTTTTGTCAATGGTGTGCTCATTTTATTAGTTGAAATTTGCAGTCACTTTTAAATAAGGGGGCTCACATTTCCATTTTGCAAAAGGTAATACCAAATTGGCTGAGCAGTGCTGTGTCCCAGCTCTGGTACGATTTGATTGTATAAATAGTTCATTTCCTCTGTTTTCTGTACAAAGATTGCCTGAGTATATTTTACCTGTTTTAATAGCCACATCTCTTTTCAGTTCATATTCTGTGTACTTCTGAAGGCAACCCTGATGTCTTATTCAACTATACTCCCCTGTCTCCTTTAAGGATTTTTGAGATCATTGTTAGAGACAAACACAAGATGTTAAACTGATAAAAGTTAAGCATAATCTTTGAGGATTTGGCACATTGTTACAGACTACTGAGATCTTACTAGGTTCTGAGTATATCATCTATCATTTTTTGTAGTCTCTCCTAACTCATGCCAAAGAAAAGGACTTACAACCCCGACTTAGACGGTCTTAAACACCAACGTAGGAAGCATTTGAAGACATTCGACAAATAATGGTTTCAGTAAATGTGAGCTAATTGCTATGTTTGTTTTAAAGATACTTCCTGTTTCCCATTTTGGTAACAAAGGCATGATGATCTTACTTCTTCTTGTCTAAAACTACTTTGATAGTCCTTTGTCATCATTGTGAATTCGGATGTGAAACTTCTTGAGCAGTATCGAGGACTTTTGCTGCAAGAAGACCCACTAGAGAAATTATATTAAAACTCACCTCAGAGGAGTTGCAGTTATTTAATATAAATAATGAAAATCTAGCATTTCTGTCCGTGATGGCACTGAAGTACATTTAGCTTAGATGCTCCTGGTAATGAGTTCCTTAGTTAATGCCCTAGTGCTTTGTGAGAGATGCTGTCTTCAAGTGAGGAAGTTACAAGCTACACACTGCATGGCCATATAGAATGGGTAATTTCTGAATTAAACAATTGTTTACTTTCATAACAAGTTCATTTTGATCTCAGTCATCTTTATGGTCAAGTGATGAAATATGAATTAACTTCCTCATCTAGTGAATAAAATCATTAGCTTGAGTTAAACACTAGCCTGATTAGCTGTGGTCCTGTTAATCAGATTTTTTGAAATTGATACTTTAAGCATATGACAATTTGATTGGAGAAATCATTCACACAGAAATACAGGAAAGAACATCTTACAAGTCAAGAAACAACACATTTGGGCCAGCTTTTCCCACATAATGCCATATGCACTGGTGAACTCTGTTACTCATTATATTTTCTGTGTCCTCTCTTTGTGCAATATCAGATCCAACGTCGAGCTTACAGCAAGATCAGTGCACTGGTAGGAACACCTTAGTTCTAGTCCTGCATGAGAGTAACTTGATAATTGGCATTAGATCTATTATTTACTCATCATCTCTAAAGTGAAGGAGGTAACTTGGCCCATCACTGAAGTCTCTTTCATCTCCAACACTGTACACATCTGTACACTTGTGAAATGTCTCCAGAGAGAGGGGACAGTGTAAATGATTTATTGATTCACTTGGCAAGTGAAAGGACTGAGCTCAGAAATAAAAAGGCAGTTTTACTATTGCAGTTCTGTACTCTGACAGAAGGTGCTACTCGGATCTCATGAAGTGCTCTGTAGCTCTCAGATGACATGTTTAAAATGGAAACTCTGTTTGCATGTGTCTATACCTGCACATGCATTCATGTATTCACTGACAATTATTAAACATATACTTTTTGTCAGGTACTGCTCTGGATGCTGAGAATACTCTAGAAAGCACAACTGAGACTCTGCATTTTTGGGTTCATACTCTGGGCAAGCAAAGAAGAAGACCGATAAGACAAGAGGGCATAATATACTGGGCATTAAATAAGATGCTCTAAAGGTGCTATATTAAAGCTTTATAGAAAAGTAACGGAGCTAATGAATGCGAAGCCACTTCAAATATGGTGATCAGGGAAATAGCCATGTGATGACCTTTGAGTGAGAACCTTCAGGAAATAGGTGTAAGCTATGAAGATTTCTGGAGGGAGGATGAGCCAGGCAGAGCCAAGAACAGATGAGAAGTTGCTTAGAGAGGAACTTTCTTGCTTTTTGGGGGGAACAGAAAATAGACCAGCATGGATGGAGGCGAGTGAGCCAGAAAGAGAAGAAATTGAGGTGGAGATATAAAGGGAAGCCAAACTGTGTAAAGGCTTATTGACTTTTTTATGGCCTAAAACTTTTATCCTGAGTTAACAAAATTAAGTGATACAGTGTTTAACAGGATCTCTCTGCTGTGTTGAGAATAGCCAGGGTTCAAGGCAGATGCAGCTGGTCTCTTAAGAGGCCATTGAATGATATTTAACTGCCTCACATAGTCCTTTCTTATGGACAAGTTCCTATTGCTATGCTTTCTGTGGTCTGGTCCTCTAATTTTGAATTGTTCAGTTATATCTGTGGTATAATTGCTAACTGGCAAGAAATTCTAAACGCTACATATTTCTTCTTCTACATGAAAGTTACACAATATTAACTTTTAAAGTAAATACCATGTCAGGACCTAAGAATGATATTTCTCCTATCTTTGTAGACCTGGGACAATCCAGTTGAGTTAAATGAAGGTTTACTGAGCATCTACTATGTGTCAGTTCCTCTTCTAGTTACTTGGAATTCATGAATGAACAGGAAAGACTAATATCTCTTCTCTGATGGAATTATATCTTAGAAAATAGGGAGAAGACAAAAATAACAGACATAATAAATAACTAATAGAGTTTATTAGAGGATTAGGAGTATACTGAAAGAAAGTATAGACCAAACTATGGGGATAAGAGACATGTTGGTGGTAATAGGCTATTCCAGTTCGAATTTGTTAGGAAAGTGGGATTGAAGAAGAATTTTAAGAGTCTCAGAAAGATGTTCTTCAGGATTTCTGGGAGAAGAATATTTCAGCTACAGGAAATTGGCAGTGGGAAATCTCCAAGGGAGAAGCAGGACTTCCATGAGCAGAGCATAGAAAACGTCCAGTGTGTCTGGGGCAGTGAGAAATGGAGACTTAACTGGCCTGAGCTATGAGTGGAAGTGAGAGCCAGATCAGGTAGTTGCTTGTAGGCTGTTGGAAAGATGCTGGATTTGGTTTTGTAGGAAATGAAAGCCAAAGCAGAACACACATGGTGTGACTCAAGTATGTCATGCTGGTTGTTGTGTTATACCCGAATAAAGGAAGATGGGCATGAATTCAGGGAAGCCAGTTAAGAAGTTATTGCAACAATCCCGTTTGGAGAGATTGAATCCTCAGTTGAGGGTCTTGGTATAACTGGTTAAAAAAAGTGGCCACATTCTGGGTATATTTTGAAGCAAATCCAGTAGGACGGGGGATGTGAGGTCTGAGACAAAGACAGACTATGATGGGAGTAAAGTTTGGCAGCCTGAGAAACTGCAGAGATGGAATTGTTTTCATCTGAGATGGGGAGATTGAAGCAGAGAAGGATTGTGTGGGATGTGAATAATTTTTCTTTGTATAGGACAGATTTGGACATCTCAGTGGAGATAATACCCGGGCAGATAATGGAATTAGGAAGGAGAGTCCAGACTGAAGATAAAATTAAAGAGTCATCCTAATGTTATAGGATTATGATTTATGGTGATAATTAAAGCTGTGAGATAGACCAAGGACCCCAAAGGAATGTCTGAAGATAGATTGATGCAGGCCAACGACAGAGTCCTAGTTAGTCCCAATGAAGTGATTTGGAAAGACAAAAACAAAAAAAGTGCCCCTCAAATCACTAAGAACCAGACTTGATAATGTCTCCTGTTATGTCAGTGAAGATCTGTTACTGGAGTAGTTTAAACTCATTTTAGACTGCTGGTTCTTTACCCTTGTAGCACGATCTTTTTTGGATATACTCAGACTTAAAAAAGTGACTCAGTTTACGTTTACGTGGTATCTTCTGTCACTTTGTAGTGAGAGCTCAGGATACTGTGCTTCTGCACGCGTGGGCTCCATATGGGATTGTGAGGTAAAGAGCCCATGATGGCTAGTGAGGGTCTGTAAAGGGGTGGAATGAGCAAGGTCTGCCACCATCGCTTTGCTTATTCCAATCCGTACAAGACTTGTATCCAAACGCTCTCTTTTGGGGCCCTTTTTTATTCTTTAAGAATGCAATAGGATTGCCTACTAATAAGTCCGCATTTACTTGTGAACAGTTTGAACTTCTGCACATATTTTTAGGTAGACTCTAGAGGTTCATCCATGGTCATCGGTAAACTCCTGTTTTCATGCGTCAAAAATGGTTCTAAAAGCTTAACAAATTTTGTTTCAAAACTTTAACACCATAAATTAAAGTTTGGTACATTCTCTCTACTATTTAGCAAGAGTATCAAATAGACATGAGATACAGTTTTTCCACTACAGTATTATCATTTTTATAATGACTTCATGGAGAAACTTGCCAAGAATAATTAAAAGTCATTTTCATATTCATTGCCCTTTTGTTGGCCATTGACTTTGGAAACAGCAACTAGCTGTGGGCCAAGTGGCACATGTTTCATGCAGTTTCTTGGGTTTTTGCAAAATAAAATCTGTGCGTTACTAATATAGTTAGCAAAGCTAATGGAATCGGTCCTCTTAAAGACAAACAGCAATTGTGAATATCATTAAATTTTTTCCTAAAATTCTAAACTTAAATATGAATGATGTGAAACCACTCTTAGAATACCAACATGTATAGAACTCTGCCATAGCCAAATGAGAAGAATTTCTTGTTTAATAATAAATTTTACCATCTAAATCTGGAAGTTTGGATAGAGCATTCCACAAATATTCCTCAGCTTTAATTACACTTGAATGAAAATTCATTGTCATATATCTTTCACATGGCACCTAGTTCACATTAATACTTCCATGTCGCAGGTCCACCTGTCTGGTTACTCAGGACACTTTTTTGAAACAAGTCCTTCATGGCTATGATGCTGCTTGACCATGGTACTCAAACTCAGAGATCGGTTGGAAGTCTGTGAGCCTCTTTCTGAGCATGGAAGTTGATTTGTAACCAACAATTTTGAAATTGACAAACTGCAAACATTCCTTTCATTACCTGTCCTTTTTTTTTTTTTTTTTTTTAATTTGTGCTGGGGATGGAACTCCCTTGCTAGGCAAGCACTCCACCACTTGAGCTAAATCCCCAATCTACTTGCCCAATTATAATGAATTTGTTTTTACCTTCTGGAGAACCAGCAGGTCAGATTTGTTTTACTCCAACACAGAACTCCCAGGATTTGCATCCTTAGCAGATTCAAAGACATTCAAGAGAAAATAGATCTTACCTAAATCTTCCCGCTGTGTAGAAGAGAGCTGGGCTCCCACACAGGTGGGATTGGCTTAGGCCTAGACATTCCCATGAGTGGATACAGGCCTCATATAAGCCCTTATTTCTTTGTAGCATGTGAGTTCACCGTCAGTCAATATCCCGCTACATGTGCTCTGAGCCCTTCTTAGAACATAAAGTTTTTAAACACTTCGAATTTCCCTTCACTTGATGGTGCTTCAACTGAAAAATAAGACATTGAAGAAAGTTCTTGGGAAGTGTTTCTCTTCTTTTAGTGGGCCTAAGAATTGCCTGTTGAGTTTGTCTGGGTTGTAGCTATTGTTATTTACAATACTTAAGCACCTATTTTAGTGTATCATTTCTTTAACAAAACATTCATGAAAAATAAGTTGGATATAATATTTATAGGAATGCATTTTTGTTTTTAAAAGTCACGCAGAACTTTGAAACAAACTTCATCACAACTGTTATATGTGGAATTAGGAATATATAAATTGACACTTTTTTTTAATATGTTAAATCCTATAGAGTTTTAACTGTAGTTAGATAAGATACTGAATTGTACCATAATTGTCCAGTGTAGAATAGACTTTAGGCAAGGGAATAATTTTTAATTGGAAAAACTGACTTATATAATTGATTGCTATATGTACGTACATATATATGTACATATGTTTACATATATGTGTGTATATTTGATGACCCATCCCATGTTACTGCCCAGTATTAAAACATTGTTCCCTTTATACAATTCTGTGGAGCAGAATAGTTTGCGTTTTAAATTTCTTAGTTCAATATTTTCATGGGCAAATAGTTCTTTAAACACATTTTAATTTTTAATTGATTCACCAACATACATGACTGAATATAAGGTATTTAACATTCTACAAGTATTTTGTAATTAATAAAGTTGGAGTAGTGAGTTATTTAATACAATACCTTGTATGGCTGGGGAAGAACTGGCTCTTTGCATCAATCCTGAAAGAAATTACCAGGAGAAACAAAATTTATATTACAGTTCCCTTTGTTTCCAAACAAAAGAATAACTCAGTTTTGCAGTACCACTGAGAACACTGAATCATTTGAAAGTGATTTACCTTTTAGATTTTTTCTTGACTTCTAAACATGCTTTAATTCTAAAATTTGGATTTTGAATGGGGAAATGTTGTTGAAAGACATTTGTTTCACTCAGAGGTTAGGAAAAAGCTACTGCTGGTTTTACTCTACTGGAAATGTAGAAGGTAATACCTTTTGATGGAGTATTTTTAGAAAGCAGATTGTGTTTTAATTTTAGTTATGGTATCAGAAGATCCAATTTCCAGTCTTTGACCCTGGAATTGTAATTATAACTTTAAAGAAGATTTCTGGTTAACAAATTGAAATGATTTTAAAATACATTCACTAAAATATTAACCATATACAAACACACACATACATTCACTGATTTTTGAGGTTATACATATTTCTTGAAAGTAAATGCATTCAAAACTGATTTTTAATGTATTTGCTTCAAAGGCACATTAATTGACTAAAACTTTATCATGATATTAATTTTATGATAGTATCTTTCTATCTTGGCCTAATTTTTGTCTTTCAAAGAGGATTCAGATAGACACCATGGAAAAACCATAAAACAAAGTCTATTTTGTTAAAATGTTTCACCAACAATTTTTGGGTAAGTGCTCTCTTTTCTTTAGATTGTATGTAATTTTCATTCATTTGAGGTTTCTGGGGATATTCTATTTTAACATCGAAAACCTTCTCTTGTTTCACCAATAATATTTACTTTGATGTTTTTATTAAAGAAATAATTTTCCAGTACACCTTACTTCTTTCCTTGGAAAATGAGGTACACTAAACATACACGAATCCCTTTCTAGTGCCTGATGTATTTGCAGTTTTTCAGGGCAGTATTTGCACATATTAGTAAGAATGACAAAGTTCTACAGTTGTGCACAATGTTAGTGATTGTTCTTGATGTTTCCTTTAGGAGACTGTAGGGGGAAAAAAAAGGAAGGAAGGACTCTTACGGTAAAGAATACGTAGACTATTATTATACAACTGCTTATTTTAAACCCTCCAGTATAGTAATTTAACAAATAGTTATTCTTTTAACAAATAGTCAGTACTTTTTATAAACCAGGTATTATGTAGAACATGGGACTAAAGAATAAGAAATGTTTCCTAACATAACGGACGTTAATGTAAATAGCTGATCATATTATCACCAATTAGCTGAGGCTTCTTTTGCTCAGTTTGGATCAGAATTACAAATTGGCAAAGTGCTGCTCCGTTGATGTTGGTGGCTCCTGGCTTTTGAGTACCAATGATTTGCAGGCCTTAGTGTTATGGATCTTAGTGTTCTACCCCTTGGCAACTCCTGGACTCCCCTATCAGCACCTCAGCAGCTGAAACTCATACCCATGGCAGGTTTCCGGAGTTCTTTCAGCAGCTTCTGCTGCTTGTACTGCAAGTTGCTGTTGGTCTCGGCCATTTGGGAACTCTTCAGCACCTAGTCTTACTACCTTTTATATAGTAAGGGAAAAGATACAAGTGAATCCAGCTATCTGATAATTTATGAGAATAAGACACTGTACCTTTTTTAAAATTGATATCAAAGTTCTCTATTGCATAAAGCGATGAAGTGTATGCATGTATGTACAAGTATGTGTGCACACCTGAATGACGGAGTTGTCTTTTATCACAATAAAACGTTGTAGTTGGCTGATGAGGCATGAGCCAGCAAAAACTGCATTAGGTGAGCTCTGTCTCACACTGAGACATCTTTGTCTTCTGTAGTAATCAGTGGTAATGTGTCACATCATTGTGACAGTTACAGACCTCCTATTAGAAGACCTGATTACATGACTAGACAGATTGACGAGTGGATGATTGTTTGCCAAGCTGCCAAGCTCCTCCCCCAAACCCTCCACTGACAACATTGCTGAATATTATCAGATATGTAGCGTTTAATGCAGTTCAGGTAAAGCAGCTTGACTTGGTCAAATATGTTATGATTGCTTTGAAATATATGCTGAGAAAAAAATTCAACCTGCCTCTCTGAAGTGCATCATCATTCTGAGCAGTATACTTGGCCAGAGTGTGTTGCCACCTTCAGATTGTACAAGAGTAACTGTGATGGTGAGGATGAGGTGTGATATTTTGTTTATGCATGCAACATATAATACGTGGACAAAATATTTTACCAAAGATTCCCAGGTTAGAAACTGAATATCGGACTCCAACTTCATTCCAAATCTTACACTTCTAAATCTGCGTCTTTGGAACTCAAATGCTCATGGGTGGAGACAAGATCACCAGAGAAACATATAGACAAACAAGACAACTTCAATTTGTTAGATGCTATGAAGGAACCAAAGCAGGACAACCAGATACAGTTACCAGAGATGCTGGTCTTTTTAAGGAAATGGCATTTGGGCTGAGTTCTGATCAGTAAGAAGCAGTCATCCATCTCTATCTCAGAGTGCTAAAGGTCATATGAAGATTTGAGTGATGGTAGAGAAAGATATTTAACAACAAGGAAACGGTAGTTGCTAATCCTTTAAATCAGAAAATATCGGGAATTTGTTTGACCTGGAAGGGAGTTTTGATTTTTTTTTGAAGTACACTAGAGAATTTTGGAGAGGAGACATTCTGCATTACACAGGTGAGAATGAGGACCCGTTATAGAGGTGGCTTTAAAAAGTCTTGCTGGAAAAAATGGGTTTAGAGATTTAAGTGACTACAATGCATGCTCAAATTGAGAACTACTATAACAGAGCAGTTCCTCAATAAATTACTTGAACAGGAGTCTTCTTTCATGTTTCCTGCAAGGGTTATGCAATCTAACAGAAGAAATGAAGGGAAAATAAATGATGTTGATTCTTAGATGTTTGACTTTAGCATCCAGCTGACTTATAATTTCCGTAGCCGAGAGGGAAAAAATTTGAGTAGCAGCAAGTTTGAACAAATCAAGCATTTTCCCTTCAACATGGTAAGGATCGAAGCGTTATTTACATTTTCAAATGGGCAATGAGTAGGTAATTTAATAGTTCAAGTAGGTAATGAGACATACACATCCAAATATCATATGTAAGGTCTATACTAGAGTCATAGATTTTAGAGTCTTCACTAGATAGATCATAAGGCCTGAGAAGTGTTTCTAATGATATATGAGAAGACTGGCAAGACCTCAATTTTATTTATATGTATTGTGAACCATAAAATCAGGTCTATGTGAGATTTTGTATAAAAATCTTACGCGTTACAAAATCAAAACATAACACACACAAGCATAAAGTAGAACAAATTATAGTGAAATATGTTAAGAACATGACTATATTTATTCTAATGGTTAAAAAGAAGTTTGCTGATTGCTAAGTAAATAATTCAAGACTGATTTAGTTTTAAGGACAGAGGAAGAATTTTTTTAACCTGCTAAACAGAACATGCTTTTTTCTGGAAAATGACGTTCTACATACACAAATTTAGATCCCAGAAGAGCAAAACTTGTGGGCTGTCAGGAAAGCAGGTCTGACCTGGGCATCGAAGCAGAGAAATATGAAATTTAAAGGTATGCCGGGAATGATAATTTTTGTGCAAACATATAAAAAGAAGAAAGTGCTTTAATGATTGTAACAAGAATTTTTAAATAGCTTATACAAATTATTAAAGTGTATTTAATGTATGTAGTGACTCTGAATGCCATAAACATTATCACCTCTTCTCTGACATCATTTCTCATTTTCCTTCATGAGATTCCTTTCCTTTCAAGAGTTTAGGAAGGAAAAGTAAACCTCACATTATATACCATATTCTGCAGCTTTCCATCACTCAATGACTATTAAAACACCATCTGCATCACACACATGCTGGCCCCATTTGTGTCAATTGCTTATGATGCCAATTTTAACCCAGTTGTCAGAGGCAGATTGCTCGAAAAGATCTTCAATTTTTTTTTTTACTATTTAAGGACTGACACAGGTGAAGTATAGGGAAAAAAGGGAGCAGGAAGTATAGGGAAATAAAAGGAGACTCATTAGGGATGACTCATTTTTCCACAGTTTTTCTCTAGATAACTGCAATCTTCTTTAGGATAATATTAATGTGATATAGTCTGGCATTTGGAAACATGGAGTATGAAGTCAGATGTAATGATTTAAGACTTGACAAGTGAATTTATCTCTGCCCAGTTTTCTTGTCTGTGAAGTGGCCATTCCATTGGGTTATTGTGAGTATGAAAGAGTCTAACAGGTATAAATCCTATAGAACCACGCTCAGAGTATAGGAGTGTTCAGTAGTGCCTTCTACTCCATAGCCACTTTTCCAGCCTTTGAGCTTCCAGAATGCCCAGGAGTCCATCAGTAAATGAACTAGTGCTGCCTGTCTATTACTAAAGATGAGTTAACCCTTGGTATACTGCTATATAATAAGGAATAATATAGTGCATTTTTACAGTAAAGGGAACCTTGCCATTTTGCTCTGTTTCTATAAGCATCTGAGCTATCTACACCTTCTTTTCTGCTTTCATACTTGGGACAATCCAATTTTTTCTTCCACTGATGGTAGAAAGATATCAGGAAATTTCACTCTTCCTAATTAGGTAAACAATAGAAGTGGAACTTACCATTTTTCTGAGATTGATTAGTTCTATTTTATAACACTTCATGCCAAAGCATAAAATGTCAAATCAGCTTTATACAAAGGCCATATGGTATCCTGGGAAGGAATGTGAATTGGAGTTAGGAAACATATATTCTGGATGTCTTTTATTCATTCATTTATTTATTGAAATATTTATGGAGTAATTGAAGGGTTTTAGGTGCTCTTCTAGGTGATACAGCAATAAAAAAACAGTCTTTCATCTCACCTTATGAGCTAATGAGAGTATACTGAAAATTCAGAAGTAAACAAAAATATAAAATGCTATATAGTGAATAATGCCAAGAAAAATGCAAATCGGGTCATAGATCAAAACTGATGCAAAGGTACCTATTGTGTGTTCAATAAATATAAAATGTTACTTGACTTTACATATGTCATTTAGCTTTTCTGGATTTTAGTTTTCCCATATGTCAAATATGTGTTGGGGGGCGGTTATAGGTATGAAATTTAGGAGCCCTAATGATTTTAACTTTGTTAGTTGGGACTCACTCAGGGACATATGCAGTTACCTTGCATTTTAAGATGAGTCTTCTCCACTTATTTTAAATTAATACATTGCCCCACTATATGTTTTCCACATGCATATACCTTACCTTATAACTCTTGAATTACTTTGTAGTACATTGCATGCAAGTACACAGCATGCGAGTATTTTCTCAACTAACTCACCATTTTATCTGATGGCTTCTTCATTTATATAGTATGAATTGAGATTATATCATATGTCAAAAACCACATTGGAGGACTTAAGTCAGTATTGTTACCCTTTTATGTTGTAGAACAAAAAGAAACTAAAAAATAAAAAAGCAGTATACAAACAAATAGGAATTAGCCCAGAGAAATTCTTTATAGAGTTAAAATATATTGTCTTCTGAAGACCACATTGCTGCTTTTATTCATAACTAGTTCTTCTACACTCAGAGAAATAGCAGTCTTACTTTTGATATTTGTCATCTAGTGATGCCAATGAGAGAAGATCTGATTTTAACCATAGAAGTCTCTGAAGAAGAGATTCTAAATGAATGCCTTCATATTTGTGCTTTATAGTTAGCATATGCCGTGGGGTAACTACAGAAAATATCCTGTGATCAAGGGAAAAGAATAATTTGCCATTTTGGGAAAAAAAAGGGCAGTTTTCTGCCTAACACAGTGCAGAGACCTGTCCAAGAGGTATTCATCTGTGCCAGCATCTGACCTCCTTCTTGACAAGATGTCAGTGAAAGATGAACTCACCGAGATGCAGCCTAGGTCCCTTGGGGAAAGAAAGACAGAGAAGACAATAGAATAAGTCTTAAACACAGCCCTTAGGAGAGGTCCAAGAACAATTTCCAGGAATATTTCCCGTATGTTAGTAGGAAAAGGCAACATGTGCTAGGAAAACTGAGCTATCCGATTGGTTTATGTTACTTCATTGGATTCCTTTCTGAGACTTGAAATATTCCAAAAGGAAGCGTAATAATGACACACATGTGAAAGATAGTAAGATAATTTCATTTCACTATGTGTGGTCTCAGCAATTTTCCTGGCCTAAATACAAAAAAAGCCATCATGACACAATGAAGCAACGGCACAGAGTTAGCAATTGGCACAGAGTTAGCAATTGCCTCCCTGAGATGATACTGTGGTTCCAAATCCAGTCTGTCTCTGAGCCCCCAAGAGAGATCCTGAAAAATTATTGCGTAAACATCATCAGGAAAGACACAAGCTCCTGAATCCACTGAGAAGTCTGAGTTATCGTGCTCAGGTTTCATGGAAAATGCTGCTTCTCCGTCACAGGGCATAGATGAGAGCCACCAAAATAAATTTAGAGCGATAAAAGAAAAACGTAACTCAAATTCTACTTAACAGAGCTTTTGGGACAAAAAATAATTCATGAATCAGGCAACGTACAGAACCAGAATTTCAGAGTGCTCAAATTTAGCAGGCTGTTGTAAGTTGAAAGTAGGAAAAAAAAAAAAAATAGAACAAGTAAACTACTTGTTTGGCTACAAAAAAGCATCTGCCTTATTGGACATAATGTGGTGGAAAGTACTTGGTTAAAGGGTAGTTTGTGGTTTCTGATGGGTTAAACTTAATTTATGTTTGATTGTTTAAATTCAGCTACAGTGTGTTTATGCAGGAACCCAAGTTACTGGAGCTATTTCAGCATCATAGACTCTGTTATGGTTTAGATGTAGATGTGCCCCCAAAACTTCATGTGCTCATAGGTGAGGCTTTTGGGAGGTAATTGGTTTACTGGCATGATAATCCACTGATGAGTTTATAGCTAAATATGGTATTGAGAGGCGGAGCCTATTCTGGGGAAGATCCCTGGGGATGTGGCCTCAAGGGCATATCTCCCTCCCCCACCCCTTGCTTGAGGCTCCCAGCTTCTCAT
>PVJO010024621.1:0-24071 GCA_004026905.1 Hystrix cristata
ACAAAAAACAACCTAGGTTACTTTGCAAAAAGCTAAAGAAACATTTGGTAATCTGCTCGGTTTGCTTCCTTTTCTAATGCCTGTAGCCTTCTTAGATAGGTAAGTGGGATCTCCTCCTCCTGTTTCCTTCCATTCCCTTCCCTTTGTTTCTTCCGTTGTCCCTGCTCCTTCATCTCCACTTTTCTTTTTCGAGTGGGACTCAAAGATCCTTGAACTTTTCTGGCCCCTTTTTCACTCTTTCCTTGTTAAAAATTGAGGTGTCCAGGTACAATTCTTTGGCATTTAGCACATTCTCAGTGTTGTGCAGCCGCCACCTCTATTTGCTTCCCCAACATTTCAGCCCCTGGGAGGCAATCCCTGGACCGATTCGGCACTCAGTAGTCCACCTCCCTACCACCCGCCCTGGCAACCACTGACTTGCTTCCTGTCTCCAGGAACTGCACTCTTCTCAGTATTTCCTACCAGTGGAATCATACTGTAGTGTATTCTGAGTCTAGATCCTTTCACTTGCTATGTTTTCAAAGTTCATTAATGTTCTCATATATATCAGTACTTAATTCCTTTTTGCCTCAATAACATTTTGTTGTCTCTCTATCACATGCCCTGTTTACCTAATCTTCTGTTCTCTAATGCTTGGGTTAGTTCCACCACTTGGCTATTATAGACTGTGCTGCTATTATCATTCATGTATTTTTTAAGTATCTCTCATATTTTGTTTCTGTTACAACTTTGCATGGCAGTCTGTCTACATAAAATGTCTTCTATGTAGAAATGTATGTTTCTCTGCTTTTTGTGCTAACAAAAAAATAAAAAGGAAATTTGGTCTGGCAGTTCTGAAAGAGATTAGTTAAGGAATAGGCAACCAATAAGTCTGACTGTGTTAGCCTGCGTATCTAATGACTACCAATGCTGTCCAAGAATCATTCAGTCACCTTTTAGAAAACATGTCTGATTTGACCTTCGAGTGACACTGAACCTGTAACAAGCATCCCAGACATCGCTGAAAATGGTGCCTACATGTTAAGGAAGGGATCCTGTCCAGTGAGCAGTTGCAAAGAAGAATGTATGCTGGCCTTGACCAAGCAGACATCTGACCTTCAGAGGATTGCTCTGTTGATGTCCCTTCTCCCTTTCTATCTAGTTCTTTCAAGTACTAGAGGGAGATAATTTGTGCTTGAGCGATGTGACTGTCCCTCCGGGACAGGCAAATAAATCCAGTTTGGTGGCAGATTACCATTTGTGGGACTTTGCTCATTACCTTCCAGTGATCTTTATCAGGGTTGGTAACTTGATACTACTACCACAGTGATGAAGAGCAAAGTGTTCTGGCCTTGATATACAACCCCAAAGTATGTATTTATTTTAAAAACTATGTAAGGGGGATTTTCTACATAGTTCATATGATTTCAGGGCCTAGTTGAGATGGAGGAGAATTCAGATACCAAAGAAAAGTAAATATGCCAGTTTATCTCTCTTTTTTTTTTAATTTACCAAGAACATGTATTGGTACATTGTACACGTAGCGATCACATTTATCATAGGTAATTTGTACCTGTACATGATACATATTGGCTCCCCCCTTTTTCCCCACTCCTTCCTTCCACTCCCCCTCCCTTCCCTATTTACAGTAGCTTCATTTACATTTTTCCCCTTTTCCCCTTTCTTTTCTTTTTCCTTTCCTTCTTTTCCCCCCTGCCTTTCTAATTTTCCTCCCTATTGAATATTATCTTTCTTTTACTTAGTATCTATTATACTTTTTTGTCCTTATTTACACTTATGGTTTCTTATACCAGAGAAACAATTTGATATGTACTTGTGTGTGTCTGATTTATTTCACTTAAGAGTATGTTCTCAAGGTACATCCATTTACCTATAAATATCTCAAAAAAATGCCACTTTAGTATCTAGAGATCTTATTCAAACCTCATCTAATTGTATCCTTCAGCAGTTTAAGCCAGGTTTGCAATATGAATCTCAATAAAAGGTGAATGTTGCATATATAAAGTCGCACAATAGAAAGCATCAGAAATAGAAGTAGACTCGGTATTTTAGGGACTCCTCATTGTGCCGTGAGTCAGAGGTTAGGACACAGACCAAGGAAATAAGATTACGAGAGAAAAGCATTGCCCAACACATGAAGTCCAGTTATGGATATCTGCACAGGAAATTTGTACTTATTTATACATGATAAGTTTAATTACATCTTAGATTAATTACATCTTAGATTGCTGTTTTGGGAGAAATTCCCAGCCCTACTAAAAAATTTATTTTTTCAAACTAACAAAAGCATCTTAGTTTCTTCACTGCACAGGTGCTCTTCAGGGTCCCATTCCCACTTCTTCCACCTCCCAACTCACAGCATTAGAGTTATTTTTGTCTTTGTTGCATGCTGGCTCTCCAAAATGTCACTATGTCAGCATGTTGTTAGAGAAAGCTGAGTTTATTCTTATTGGTAAGGGAGAGGACCATCTTGACAAGAGTCTTAGTAATGTTTCAGGTAAATATCCTTTTCTCTAATATCTAATAAAATAATCCATCATCCCCAGGATTTCAGTATTTCATCTGTAAGGAAAAAATGTATTCAGCTGCTTTATGTTTGCAAAACATCAAAGTTGTGAAATCTAGGACCCGCCCCACCTCCTGCCTCTATTCTCACTACATGCTAGATACTGTTCTAGCAACTTCACATGTTTTCACTTAGTCCTTGCAAGAATTGTGTACAATTAAAGAAGAGGAAACAGGCAGTAGGAGCCTCAGTAATTTGCTCAAGGTCACCCAGCTGTGAAGTGTCAGAGCCCAGATTTGGACCCGAGCCTCCCAGGGTCAGACACCATGTTCTTTCCCACACCACCCTCTCCACTGCCTTCCTGAGGGAAGACATAGGCCTGCAGTGGGCTCCCCATGTGGCTGCAGAGATTCCATGACTAATGGAGAAAATAATGGTCTGTCACTTAGCTATGTGTTGGAGTTTGAGGGGAGCTAGAAAGTGACATCTCTGCCAGAGTTTGAAACCAGCTGAATGAAATTCAGGAGTCAGACAGCTGGACATACATTTTTCTCTTTATAAGTGACCAGCTACTCAATGACATAGTTTAGATTCATTTCCCTAATACTGTACTAGAAGGACTCTTTCACAGCAGGGCTGGAGAACTGCAGGCATTTCCTAGGGGTCTGGCCTTCCCAGTGGGGAGAATTGGGTGGGCCGGGCAAGGCCACAGTTCTACTCTAATGAAGAGCTTCTTAACCCCTGGTCAATAGGTCTCTTTCACATTTAGTGGGCCCTTTCTCAAAATTATTTCTTTCAGGTCCTGGAGATTGAATCCAGGGCCTTCATGTGGAGCTTCTTGCCCTGCCCATCTCCCATTTTATTATTTTTTATTTTGAGACATTCAAACTGCAGCTTGAATGTTTGAGTATAGACTAGGTACAAGTACATGAGTCTGCCGTGCTCACTATTAAAGTGCTAAATTGCCCAGGCTGGACTTGAACTTTCAATCCTCCTGCATCAGCCTCTCAGAGTACTGGGATTATAGGTGTGTGCCGTCAAGCCCAGCTCAAAAGAATGTTTTAGCTACATAAAGTACATTGCATTACAAAGCGAGCTAGTTACACCCACATACAAGCCTAAAAGTATGAGTAAATGCACTTATGATAAAAATACATAGGCTTCTTTATTAATGTTTTAAATAATAAGATTTAGCAGTGCGGCTGATAGCTAGCCTAATTTTGAAGTAATGATTAGCATAAATGATATTTCGAGATACCTGCAACAAGTGAAATGTCACATGAAAACATCTGCAATTTCTAGTCACTACAAATTCTCAGATATTGTTAATACTACTGTGGTTTAGTGTATGCATTAATAACTTTAGGAAATATCACATTTCAGTTAGAGGTCAGAGACAATGAAGAGGTAAGATTTATTTGCATATTAAGTTCATGGGTCCCCTGGAAGTGTTCCTGGACCCCCGGTTAAGAACTGTGGTTCTAACGGAAGCTCCTTCCTGGGAAATGAAAGCACTAAGTTGTAAGCATCGCCCTCAACAGTATGTGTTGTATGAACAAGACTGCAGGTGATGATGAAGTTTTCTCAGATTTGTACACAGAGGCCAAATTATTGAACGGTTATCACAACAGCTTGGAAAGGAGTTGCTTGCAGGGCACGCATTAGCCACTTAGTCCTCAGAATATTCTTGGTTAGTATGGGTAACTCCATTTCCAAATGAGGAAGTGGAGGTATTAGCATAATTTGTCCAAGGTCATACATCCTAGTTAATAGAAAGGCCGGGGTTTGAATCTAGGTGGTCTGGCTCCAGAATTCATTGTCTTGACCACTAAACTGAAGCTTAGAGGGTGGGTGTATGGAAAAACTAGGGCTAAGGATAACATTTATAAAGTTGTTCCCACAGAAAAATATTTTGACAAGCCTTCCATAGATTGTTAAGATGCCTTCCATACAGAGATCAGGGTTCTATTCTACTGAAATAAGCAGAATTATCCCAAAGTGACCTCACTGTGGGTTGCTTGGACCCCAAGTCAGCTGGGGCTGGATCAGGATGGAGAACTGAGCTACGGGACTGGTGACACCCTTGCCCTGAATGGAGGACACATAACTTCTAATAGGCTTTGTGGAGAACAGCAAAGTGTCTGGGAGTTTCTAAATTAGCCTGCACAGCTTCATGGGTGCTGGCAGAAGACACGAGAGTGGTTCAAAGACCAAGGACATTATTACTCATAACACAGCAGGCAACATGAGCTTCAGGTTTGCATTGGTTCCTTCATCCCTCAGGTCCTATGGGGGTGGCCCAGAAGTGGGCCCAGGTGGATGCTGCACATGCAGTGGGTGTGTCGAAGCCAAAGAAACCAACCTTAGGCTACAAGCAAACCTGTCCAGCTGTGCACTTGAGGGAGACATCTTGTTTTGTTTTGTTTGAGAGTTTGAGAAGGGGTCTCACTACATAGACTAGGCTGGCCTCAAACTCTCAATCCTTCTGCTTCAGCCTTTGAAGCTTTAGGATCATAGGTGTGCATCACCATGCCCAGCTGACATTATCTTAATTATACTGGTCAACAAACACATTTGTCCTTAGCACCTTAGGGAGACAGTATCTCTATCTCTGAAGGTTGCTCACTATATAAAGTTCCTTGAAAAGTTAATCTAGAGTAAAAGCTATCGGTGGCCCAGGATGGTGGTGCATACCTACAATCCCAGCTACTTCAGAGGTGGAGGCAGGAGGACTGCAAGTCTGAATCCAGCTTGAGCAACTTAGTAAGACATGTCTCAAGAAGTTCTAGGAATGCAGCTTAGCAGTAGAGAGCCCTGGGTTCAAGCTCCAGTAACACAACACACATACACACACACACACACACACACACACACACACGCAAGTTGTGAAGTCTTTGCTCACAAGACATGCAGAACCCATAGAGAGGTACCTCCCGACATACTGAGCGGGCTTGAGGCTGGGGGCTGGAATTCCTAAACAGCTCTTTCAAATGGCTAGCATCTGGCTGCAAACTGCCTGGCAGCCCAGCGCCTTTTTGTCCCATTCACGGATGAGGTCGTTTTCTCACGCTTTCTCAGTGACGGAAAGCAATAAGGATGCAGGTATCTCTACTGAAACATGGATGCACACTAGGCAGCCAGGAGGATGCTATGGCCCTGGAACACTTCTCTAATGGATGATGAGAGGAAAGAGAGCCGCGCCTTCTCCTCTCCTGCTACCCTGGTTTTGTAAGTTTTCCCTTTCCCCAACAAAGTCTATCACTTAATTCATTCCAAGCCCTACCGCATGGCAGATGAGGCTTATATGGTCTCACTACAGTAGATAAGGAAAAATTAGAGAACATCTAAGAGTTCCCAGCAGCCAGAAGGAGGAAGATCAAACAAGACAGGCATATAGCCAGGTAAAGAAAATATGTTACATGTACACAAGGGAATATTATTCAGCCATAAAGAAGGAAATCCTGTCATTTGCAGGGAAATGGATGGAACTGGAGGTTATCGTGTTAAGTGAAATGAAGATCCTATTGAGGAGTAGAAGGAAATTAATAGTGATAGAAAACAGTGACAGGAAAGAGTTCACAAGAAAAAATAAGAGAAAAGACAAAAAGAGCAAAAACAGGAAATAATGAGAAGGAAGAGAAAAAAGTCAAAAGAAAAGGAGAAAAACAAAACTAAAAGAGGAAAAAAGATAGGAAAAAACCCCAACCCCCCGAAAAAAACCCCAATGAAAAAAAAGACAAAAATAATGCAAAAATTTAAAAATTTGAAAAAGATTTTTTTCAAAGAAAAAATTCCTATGTTATTGAACAAGTGGTTTCTTTCCAAGATCTACAGTCTTGGGATCCAGCCAGTCAGTTCTCTATGACTATTTTTAGTGTTTATAGGTTTTTGAGTTGCCCTTCCTTCACCTGAGGCCGCTCTATCCATTGCCCCCAGACTGCGTTTACTGTCTAAACTAAGGCGTGTCCTTGCTCCATTGGTAGATGGGGATATAATCAGCCCTTTGGTCTCTGTTGGATGTAGGTTGCAGGATAGGGGTTCAAGTGGGCTGTTGAATTTAATGCCCACAGTCATGGGATGTGGTTGCTCCCTTCTCTTCCTGGACAATTTTCCTCATCCAGGATCAGGTTGGTGGTTAATCTTCACTTCTGCTATCTGTCTCGTGTGGTGGGGCAAAATGTGGAGCCAGTTTGAGATCGGTAGGTGGCCACACCCTTTCATCTGGAGTGGCCAAGCTTACAGTTCAGGCTTACTTGCTCGCCTGGGGTGGGAGGCACTGCTGGTCGGCTTGCTCTCATGGGGAGGCTTGCTCTCAGCCTGCACTTGCATGCGTTGGGGTGGGCATGATGCTTATCCAGGACAGGCCTGCTTGTTCATGTGGGAGTGGGGTGCTGTTCATCTGGTGCAGGTCTGCTTCAAAATAGTCCATTCTTGAGGTTGTGATCCGATCATCTACCAAAGCCCCCACCTCTGAGCGCTGCTGCTTTGGGGACCAAGCCTTCAACATATAATAATTATAAATTGAAAAGAATGAAATAAGAGAAAGTAAAGCCTGGAATCAAGCAATAGCTTAGAGTTAAGCGTAGCTTACATTTGTAGATGTTTGTAGTAGTTTGTTAGCAGTGTTATTATGGTACTACCTGACACTTGGGCGTACCTTGGTAAAATTCTGAACTCTCAAGAGTAAAAAATGAATCTTAAGTTTCCAGTAAGAAAGAGTAAGTTATTTACAATTGTTCTTAAAATAAGATGAGCATTGGACTTTTTATGTACAACACTGGAAGTCCTAGAAGTTAGACGATATTGAAATAACATTTAGAGACTACTGAGAGGAAGGAACCACAGCCCAAGAGTCCCACACCCAGCCAGTATTCCATTCATCCGACAGGGTTAAAAAAAAAAAAAAAAAAGATGTTTGAAGATTTTTTTAAGAATTAAAAAATTTTAACAACCACATGATCGATTTTGTAAAAATATTTAATAAATCATTCTAAAACAGATGAGCTGGGTGAGATGGCGGTGCACTCCTATAATCCCAGCACTTGTGAGGCTGAGGCAGGAGGATAGCAACAAGTTCAAGGCCAGTCTGAGCTATATAGCAAGATCTTGTCTCAAAAAAATAAAAAGAATAAAAAGAAAGATGAACAAAATGGAGTCCTCAAATACTAAAGTGTAAATTAAACAATGATTATATTCCTGAAAATCTGTAATATGGTTTAATATAAATTGATAAGTAATATCTTAGAATATGTAATATGAGTACTAAGTAAGTACTGTATTCTTAAAAGAGGTTGCTGCAAAGGCAATTTTAATCATAATCTAGAACTAAATTATTTCTGGAAAATGTAAGTATTGGATATGGGGAGCATAAAGGTGAAATAGCAAGAAAGCATTTTAAAGTTCTGATTAGGGAAAGGGGGAAGGGGCAATAAAACAGTATGAGAGTGTCATCTTATTAGGTAGGGAGTACGAGTTAAAATACACTGTCATGGTAAAAGAATAGTTGGAATGGTGCTTTCAAATAATGGTAACAAAATATGCAATTAGTTATGCATACCAGATGGCAATAAGTTACCATTAAGAAAATAAGTCCGAAAGGGCTAGGGATACAGCTCAGTGCAAAGGCCCTGGGGTCAGGTCAATCCCTTCAATCAGAGAGAACGAGAGAGTGAGAGAGAACAAGAATGGTACAATGAAACTTCCAGGGCAAAAATGGAATGGATTAGCCAGGGCAAAAATGGAAGGATAGCAACTTAATAAAACCAACAAAAATAAGGAAATGGGGAAAAGAAGAAACATTAGGGTGAAATGGTGTAGCATAAACAAAATATGGAAAGAATAAAATCAAATTAACCTGTCATTTGAGAGAATGTGAATGGGCTTAATCTTGTCGAAAGATGGAAAACATCAGAAATGAGTTTTTTTTTTTAAACAAACCCAGCTATTTGATAATTTTTAAGAAATAAAGAGGGCTGGGTGTGTAGCTCAGTAGTAGAGTGCAAGCCTAGCATGCATAAGACCCTGGGTTCCATCCTCAGCATGGCAAAAAAAAAACAAAAAACAAAAAACAAAAGAAAAAGAACAAAAAAGTAATTTTGTCATAAACTTGTATGTCTTGAACAACATAGTAGCAAAATATATAAGGAAAAAAATGTAGGATGGAGCCTCACAAGGTGCCCACATTTACAGGTGGGGAAGCCATGAATAAGTTGGAGAAAGAGCGGCAAGAAGGGCGGGAAGGTGAGAAATGGTGGTGACACGCAGCCTTCCTTGTGGGGAGGTTGCGTTTGCACACAACCCTCAATTCTCCTGCTTCTGCAATTTGTAACAGATTGTAATTGAGATGCGCAGTGCAGAATTTAGTTCTTTTATCTAAATGGGAGTTTTGTGGGCTTAGAGTGTTGTTAAGAAAGGAACAGCTGCCCAGTGTATGGGTGACATTGTGGAACGCACCAGTATGTGGAAATAAAAAAGAGGGTGCCCATTATTTCCCATTAAAAGATCTATTTAACTTAGCCTTAAAAAGCCAGCCCATGTTAAGACAATGTACTGTTTCTTAGCCACTAAAAAATCCCCTTTTTTCTTCTATCAACTAATCAGGAATCTCTGCCTAGTGCCAAGTTTTAGTGATAATTTTAGGGAATTTTTTCCAATATCCTAAGACCTACAACTGTTTAATATTGGCAAATATAGGTCAAATCCCATTTGTGCACCACGAGCTGCACAGGGCTTTTGTTTTCCAGTCATGCTGATTTGTCGCAATCAGTACATTTTTGAAATGACACTTTCATTTTGCCTCTTGATTGTCTACCCACCCCCAACACACACACACGCGCGTGCGCGCACACACACACACACACACACACACACACACACACACACACCCTGAGGCTCTTTTTCTCTGGAACGGGCAGTAAATTGTAGAAGAAAAACAACACACTAAACAAAATACATGTATTATAATCAAGCTGTCTCTTACCTTAGATCTCTACGTCTCCCTATTCAAGGTTTTGCTGGCATTTTTAATTAGCAGGTATGTGGACAACTGTGGCAGGAAGATAAAATGTAGCTGGCCCAATCTGAGGTCAAACAAGAGGAAGAAAGTTGAGCAGTTGATGTCCCAGGTACCTCTTTCCTGTCTGCACTTTAAATTTGATTGACTAAAACATTTGAAAATGGCTAAGAGCCTCCATTCAGGAATTCTCCTGAAAAAGAAATTAATACAACCAAGATCTAATACACCATGCTCCTCGAAGTGTGGTCCTCAGACCAGCAGCATTGTCACCGCCTGGAATTCTGTTAGAAATGGAGACTCTAGGCCCCACCGAGACCTACAGAATCAGAACAGGCATTTTTAACAACATTCCCATAAAATTTGATAAATGCTGCTACGGAAAATCGCGCAAGCTAATAAGGGTCATGGAGTCCAGGTTTGTTGGAAGATGATGCAGCTTGGCCCTTTGTCGCTTTGTAGTTTTTCCCCCAGCCGTATAGTACCAGCCAAAATTTGGGTACTACTGGTACCCAAATTGCACTAGTCAGTATGGCTCCCAGTAGCCACATATGGCTTTTTACATTTCAATTTAAATAATTTAACTTAAAACTTCGGTCACATAGCCACATTTCAGGGCTCATATAGGGCTAGGGACTACTCTACTGAATAGCGCAGATAGAGAACATTCCTGTCAGGGCAGACAGTTCTGCTGGACGCCACTGGTCTCATCAGACCTCCATCTTGGCTGCACATCCAAACCAACAACCAGTTTTTGCTATAAATGTTCATACAGAGCACTTTCTGTTTTAGGCTTCATCATACAGGCATCATATGATAATACAGTATAAACTTGACCCAGTGATTTCCAAGTAAGAATACCATTAGGGAAAGCAAGATCTTGATGGTGTTAGCATGTGTGCATGCACACGTGTGTGGTGCTGGGGATTGAATCCAGGACCTTCAACATGCTGAGCAAGTGCCCTGACCCTGAGCTGCATCCCCCACCCCAGATCTTGATCTTGGTAACATCTCACATCGTTCACATTCAGAGATCATGTGAGATTGTCACATCAATTTGCTGAAATCCAAGCTCCAGTGCCAGATTCTATGTAGACAATTTCATGAATGGGATGCTTTATTTTCCCTTTTATTAATAGAAAATATAAAAACACGAAGAAAAATGTTAAAAGATTCTGCATAGCCATTATACAATTTTTATAACACGATCTTTTGTATTCAGGGACCTGACTCTCTAATCTAATCCCTGAATAGCTACACTTACAGCCTGGTTTTTCACAGGCCACCTGGCCCGGCTCTTCAGTAGATTTACAGCAATCACTAAACTGTACCTCTCCAGATCAGCACCCGTCCCCAACCTGCAGAATATACAGAAATATAAATTCCACGTGCCTGCCTTCTAGTTCCTTGGGGAGTTTCTGTTTTGGCCCGTGTATATTTTTGTACACATGTAATGCACTTTCTTCGGCCTTGGCTTCCATAATGACTGGTGTCCCAGGTGCCCAAGTTGTTATAGTGATGTCCTTTCGCTGATTCTGACTCATAGACATGCCTCCATTTCACACTTGCAGAATTTCCAAGAGTTACCCAACTAGATTACTTTGAGAAACTAGCTCTTTAGGGAGATTTGCTTGGTAGGGCATTATCACTTGCTCTATACCCTTGTCCAGGCCAAGCCCCTGCAAAATGTACTTAACATTGAACTACACTGAATCATCTTCCCTCTCATCAACTATCCCCTAACCAAGTGTGTGCACTTGGACTCCCTCTCCTTTGGGGGCTAAGAAGGAGTGGCCCTTATTCCCAGAGAGGCCCAGTCCCAGAGAGGGAGAGGGCCACTAACCCTACATAGTCACTGTCCTTAGCAGGGCTGGGATGAGGGTGAGGTAGGTGAGGTACTACTCCGGCAGGATTATGCAAATACAAAGTTGAAATTTTTTAAATTTGTTGATACTGTGTTCATCATGGATTTTGATTTTTCGGAAGCATTGCATTAAATATTTTTGTCTTGATTACTGAGGGTTTTAGTTTTTTTGCTTTTATTTGTTGTTGTTGTCCTAGTGTTCCACTAAATTTTATGGCACTGTAGTACCTTGTTCAGACTCACCCTAGTCCCAAGTCCTGGTCCCATCCATTGGGGTCCTCAACCCCTTGTTTAAATGTAGCCCTGCTGCACCCTCATGCCCCAAGCCATGCCCGTTACACTTCCCTACTGGGCACCTGGGCTCAGCTTTGAGCTACTGGTAGATGACTACTACCTGGTTATAATGCACAACTCACCACAATTCCCTACTATGTTTAATTTACACGAGCAATAGTTTCATAAACTGTTTTCCTTGAAATAGTAGGGAGGCATTTTAACAAGAGGGATTATGATATTGGGTTATGTTGGAGACCAAAAAGAGAGGAAAGAAGAAACAGCCAACGTCTGAAAATGGTGACTGTCTTTTTTTCTTAGCATTTCTTCTGATGCTAATCAGCTGGCAACAAACAAAGAAGCCTGTGCAATGTCTACCACAGAAACACCACAAGGACACACCTGTAGTTCACAGCAAATCAGCTTCATGTAGCTTGCTGCAGCTAGAAAGAAGTAATCGGGAGCCTTCATCTTAGAGGGGCAGGAAGATTAAGACAGAGCTCCAGCCATCACTGGTGAAGGAGTGCTGAGGAGGCGGATAGTCCTTTGCCTGGCTGAAGAGTGGCCTTTCCTCTGTCTGGTTCCAAACACGATCTCAGAGCGGCCTTCTCTGGACATCCTTTATTTCTCGTGAGTGCTATTCAGATGCAGCTGGGATCACGGAGCTGCCAGCTGGTCTGCTTCTGATGCTCTTAGACCCTCCTGTGGACCGGCACAGTCAGGCTGAGCCTGTGGGACCTTCCTCTAAGGGTTGCGGGTCCACACCAGTCAGGTGTGCCGCCTCTGAACAGCTGCACAGGTGACTAGTTCATGGATGGATGCACTGGAAGATCCTAGGAGTTTACTCTGCCACGTTTGGGACACGCTGTTTCTGCTTTGTGTCTGCTGGTGTCCTTTCAGAGCGTCTGCGTCTCAAGCACACCTTTTCCTCCATCTGGTTTTTCTGAACACGTGCCAAGGCTGGGCCTCATTCCCTCTGAACACGGATCCTGAGGCCACAGTGTGTGTGTAGGGGTTCACTGGAGGATGCCTCTCTCCTAGCAGAGGGGCCCACCTGAAGGTCCATACAAGAGCCACCTCAGAATAGTCCACCTGAAACCCAAAGGCAGAGTCTTTAGCCCCCCTGAGCTCTAACTGCCTTCCCTTTCTAAAGTTGTGCGTATGCCATAGGGGCTAAGCGGCTCCCATTATCTGTTCCCTGTCTGGCAGATATCAATCCTTTCATCAGTATTTAAGAATGAATGGGGGGAAAGTCCAGCATTTCCTATCCCTGAGAGCTTTCACTGACTTCTCTGAACAGCTCGTTAGCCAGATCAGGTCCCAGAGAGGCCGTTTCCCATGGATGCAGCAAAAACCTCTCCATCTGCTTGGACCTGCTTGACTTCCCCTAGCCGACTCCCTTCTCCGTTAGACTTCCTGTGAGCCCCTCTGGGGCCTAGAACCCAAAGGGCCTTCTGTCAGTGCAGGGGAAGGGCCTCAGCAAATGCGTCTCCCACAGGCGGGACCCATTCCACTCCCAGCCCTGTCATGAGAAGATTACAAAAAGGAAAAAGAAAGAAACCCTATGTTATGCTACAACATGGATAGGACACTATGCTAAGCAAAACAAGTCACAGCAGGACAAATACTGCACCATCTCACCCCTAGGAGGTGTCCAAAGCAGTCAGACTCACAGAAACAGAGTAGAAAGGGGTTGCTAAGGACCGAGGGAAGAGCCAATGGAGTTAGTGTTTTTAGTAAGTATAGAATTTCTCTTGCGTAAGATGAAAAGGTTCTGGAGATGTGTTGCACAACAATGAGAGAATGCTTAACACTACTAGCCGTATGCTTCCAAATGGTTAAGATGGTAAATTTTGTATTGTAAGCTCTTTACCACAATGAAACAAATTTTTAAAAAATAAATTTTAAAAAGACAGAAAGAGATAAAAGGAAGAGAGACCAGCTTTATCCCTCTCCTGTGCCGCTGAGCAGCCTGCGCACCCTTCCAGGGGTGCTATCTGGACAATGTGCTTTGATTTTCAGCAGGAAAATGCTGCACAGGGATGCAGAAGCAGTCGGCAGGTTAGGAAAGACCAGCTAGAACTCAAAAGGAGCCCAAAGTGTGAGGATTTAAACTGCTGATGTACATAAATAGCTGGACCAGTTTTTCTCTTGTTCAAAATTCTATTCTATTTGGGAGCAATTTTCTCCCACTTTAAACCTCCTCATTATATACCCTTTCATTCAAAATGTTAATTCTCCCTCCTCTGGTAATTTAACCATCCGCTAATCATTTCTGGGATGGAAACACATATTCCTAAGAGAGACTGTTTGAAGAGCTGAATTAAGCAGACAGTGGGCTTGTTTCTCGAATTTCTTGTCTAATGGTTAATAGAATTGCCAAGGAAGAACTTTTGCAGAGTCTTAAAAAACTCTTCACGATAATGTTTTTGTGCAAATGAAACTTTTAAAAATAATTTTGGGACAGACAGAGATTTATATCTCGATAAAGTGAAAAAAGACCAAAATAATAAAAATTTGTTGCTCCCAAATGATATTTGCAAAAATGACTTTATAGTCTATAAAAAAATGAAACGCGGCTTTTTTCAAGTATAAAGGAAACTGGCGATAAGGGCTCTAGCTTTGGGTCTTCTAGGACCTTCTTCTCAGAGACCTTGGGCAAGAAAGCTACTGAGGAGAATTCTGCACCTTCCACCAAATAAGTCCATTTACAGATGTTAGAAATTGGATCAAGAAACAAAAATAAGGGGCTGGGGATTTAGCTCAGTGATTAGAGTGCTTGCCTTGCAAGCACAAGGCCCTGAGTTCCATCCCCGGCACCACAAAAAAAAAAAAAAAAGAAAGAAACAAAAATAAGCTAGGTGCAGTGGTGCACGCCTGTGATCCCAGCACTCAGGAGGCTGAGGCAGGAGGATCACTACAAATTTGAGGCCAGCCTGGCCTACATAGCAAGATTCTGTCTCAAAAAAACAAAAAAAAATTTTTTTAGTTTTGAAAAGAAACAAAAATAAGATGATAGCCAAGAAGCTGTATTTAAAGAAGATAATCTCAATTTGATTATTTTCTCTGGCTGGTTTTCTCTGTTATCGCTGCTCTCCGGCCTTCCTAGAGTTCAAGGGGCTAGCTAAGCAGAATAATTTACGGACTTCATGGAGAAAACAGCCCTCCTGATGATGTCAGCACCGAGCGAGATCAGCTGAGACTTGCCAGTGTTTGAAGTTGAGCGGTAAAACAGTAATCAACTCCAAACTAGATCTCATTTATAAATTTCAAAGACAACTATACATGTCAACTGTTCTCCCCAAATCTGCTGTCACCCTCATCGCTGTTAAGAAGAAACACTCACAACCTGAGAGTTAGGAGTCTCCACTCCCTCCTGTCTTCGCAAAATAAAGGCTTTCCCGGCCCCCATGATGCACCCCTCACCCCTCTCTTCACCAAGTGGTGTGTGGCAGTTTCTCGCTGTATGGCTGGGCCAGGTGCAGCCCGATGCAAGGTGAAGATGTGGATTTCCTTGTTCAAAGTCAGGAAACAAGTTGCCATTATAACAATTAACATAAAGAGCTGCTTCTTGCCTCCCAGATTCCCCCACCCTCTCTACTTGTTTTAGGGTTTTTTATTTGCTATTCATGTCATTCTAAGTGAAGAAAATTTTAAATTATAAGCATGAATTTTCACATTTCATCTTTATATTTTGCAAGAAGTGACACATCAGGGTGACACGCCTGTGCAAACGTGAATACACCATTATCTCCCCCGGGCTAAGGATTCCTGGAGTATACAGACAGAACCATTTCGATCTTTAAATCCCTAGTGCTGTTTGGCATGGTGGTGCATGCTGTAATCCCAGCACACGGGAGGCTCAGGCAGGAGGATTGCTAGGAGTTCAAGGCCAGGCTGGGCTACATAGTGAGACCTTGTCTCAAAAAACCAATAAAAATCTCTAAATCCCCAGTGCTGTGCATGGTACTACATACATGGTACTGCATACATATTAGGCAATAAATATGTATTTAAGGGCAAAAGAGAAATGCAGAAGAAGAAAGTGCACTTTAAAACCAGTTTTGCTTGAAAGTGGCACACTCATACATGATGGTGGAAACATAAAAAGGAGACACTGCTTTAGAAAATGCTTTGACAGATTTTCAAGTTAAACATGCACTTACCATATGACCCAGCAATTCCACTCAAGAGGATTGAAAACATATTTGCACAAAAACTTGAGCATGACTATTCATAGACGTATTATTCATAATAACCAAAAGGTGAAAGCAACCCAAATATCTATCCACTGGTGAATGGATTTTTTAAAAAACTTTTATTAGTAGATACATGTTTGCAGTATGTAATGATTGCATTCATTGTAGGGAATTGGTATATGTACATAATATATTTCAATTCTTTTCTCCCCCTTTCCTCCACCACCCTTTCATTTTGCCAACATCAGGTTCATTTATTTATCTTATAAGACCTTATAAAGTTAATTATCATATATATGGATTAAAAACAAGACTAATAGGCACAAAAACATATGAATGTAGTATAGCCATACAATGGAATATTACTCTGCCATTAAAAAGACAGAGGTTCTGATTCATACTACCACATGCATGACCCTTGAAAACATGCTAAGCGAAAGAAGTCAGAGGCAAAGGACCCCACTTGGTGTGACTCTGTCCATGTGAAATGTCTGGAATTGGCAAATTTACACAGACAGAAAGCAGATTAGTAGTGGCCGGGAACTGGGTGGAGGCAGGGAATGAGTAACAATTGGCAACAAATAATTTCTTTTTAGGGTGATGAAAATGCTCTGGAATTAGGTAAGTGGTGATGATTGTACAACTTCGTGAGTATATTAAAAACCATGGAATTGTATACTTTAAGGGGGCAAATTTTATAATGTGTGAATTATATCAACTTAAAAAATCAGTTCTGCCTCGATCCATTTCTTCTTAGTGGTATGACCTTTGAAAGGTTATGTAATGTCTCTGAACTTCAGTTTCCTTGGCTATAAAGTGGGGAGCAATAACATGTAATACATGGGACTGTTTGTGAGGACAAAGTTAGGTATTAAATGTAAAACGATTTGCTCCGTGCAGTCCTGCTGCCCTCTGCCCTTCGCCTCCCCGCTCTGTATCAGGGAGGTGGCTGTGGGATTTGGGCTACAGTGACACAGTGGCCCTTTGCACCCACCTGTACCCCGGGGGAGGTGTGGAGGGACAGGAGGGCCTGGAGCAGCAAAGTCTCTTCTCCTGCGACTGGATTCTCTCCCCCTCTCCCCTCAGGGTAGTCAGATGGGGCTCTTGGCTCTCTGCTCGGCCCTGCCTCTCTCAGCGCTTAGCGTGGAATGAACTGTGAATGCAGTATGTGATATCTCGCTGGACTGAGACTCGACAAGAAGACGGTCTCAGAGAGGAGAGGAGCCCCACGTGTGCCATGGCTACTTAAAATAGACTTCGAAGCTGGGCGTGATGGTGCACACCTGTAATCCTACCACTCTGAGAGGCTGAGGCAGGAGGATCATTAAATTCGGGCCCAGTCTCAGCAACTTAGCAATTTAGTGAGAAACTTGAGACTCTGTCTCAAAAGTAAAAATATAAAAAGGGCTGGGGATGTAGCACAGTGTGAAAGCCCTGGGTTCAATCCCCTGTTACCATGCAAAAAAAAAAGATAAAGTAGACTTGCAGAAGCCGAAAATACAATAGTGGTTGCTGAAGCTGGGAGATGGGGAAAACAGAGAGTTGTCCAATAGATGTAAGTTTCAAACAAGATGAGTAAGTTTAGAGATCTGCTGTAAAATGTCGTGCCTATAGTTAACAAAATGGTGTGATACACTTAAAAGTTTGTTAAGAGGATAGATCTCATGTTAAGTGTTCTCACCACAAAACAAAAACAAATGGGAAAAAGGAGATCCAGGGAGATGTTGAATGTCTGTCGCCTTAACTGTGGTGAAGGAATCATGAGTGTCTGCGTGTGTACAAACTCATCAAATTGTAAACATTAACTATGTGCAGTTCTGGGTGTATAAAGCTGCTTTAAAAATGTAGCAAGGGTGGGTAGTTCGGGCAAGGAGTGTTTTTGTGTTTCCACCAGAAGGCGCTGTTTGCCCTTGGTCACCACGTCCATGTTCCATGGGGCGTTAACTGGAGCCACGTGACCATTCTATCATTCCCACCACCTCTAAATGTCAAAATGACACCCCGTCCCATCCCCATCCATCACAAATGCTGCTACCACCACAAAACCTCTGAAATGCTTCCTGCCTTGTGCGCCTGCCAACTTTGTCAACTCTGACTCCCTCTGAATTGTCAAAGCACCTTTTCATGCCTGTGCAGTGCCATGTGCGCCTTTCCACCTGGTACCTGGCTATTTCAGTACGAGGTGCTGCACCGGTTCCCTAGAGTTTCCATAACAAATAACTACAAACAGAGTGACTCGAGATGACATAAAACTATTATCCTACAGTTCTGCAGGCCAGAAGTCCAAAATCAAGGTGTCAGCAGGCTCTGAGGGAAAATCGGTTCCATGCCTCTCCTAGCTCCTAGTAGCAGTGGCAACCTGTGGTATTCCTTGCCTTGTAGTTGCACACATTTCTCTACCTCTATCTTCATACGGTCATCTTTTTTTGGTGCCATCTCCTTTTCTATCTCTTATAAGGATGCTGTTATCCAGTTTACAGCCCACTCCAAATCTAGGATACTCTCATCCTGATCGCAACCTTAATTATATTTGCAAAGGTTGTATTTTCCAAGAAGGCCACATTCATAGATACCAAGGGCTCGGTCTTGGACTTTGGGGTTTTTTGTTTGTTTGTTTGTTTTGTTTTTTGCAGAGCGGGGGGGTCAATTCAATATTACATTTATCATTATTAGACTAAGCTCCTTGAGACTCTGATCTATGTCTTGTACATATTTGTTTACCCCTAAGTACCTAGTATAATGCCTCAAGCACAGAAAGTGCTCATTATGCTTGCTGAGTTAGCAGATAGAGTGATGGTGGCTGGCCAGATGATAGCTATTGTCTAACTTGTTAGGTGGGTGCCTAACACGCTCAGAATTGGGAAGTTGTGCATTATGGATTCATGGGCCTCATAGAAACTTGATAATCATTCCAGGTATGACTCAAAAAAATACAGTGCTCAACTCAATGAAAAACCATGGCGTGTCTCCACAGCTATGTAGCTTAAATGAAATCTTCTCCAAATCTCTGCAAATATATCTCAGCTGAAGTCTGTCTGGCCTTCAGAGACTTAAATTTGGCTCAAACCCTAAGTGTCACAGACGGTGAGGATCCCCAGCCCTCCCTACAATTCCTGCAAATTCCCCAGTCTTTTTCATTTTCCTAATTTGTTGTCCACCATGTGTTCTTGATTCCTTCTCTTGCCAGAGGTCAGACCCTTTCCCAGTTGTTGCACAAGATCCCCAACCCTCCTCCCACTACCAGAATTTTGTGAGTTTAGAACTTCGTTAAAGTTTGTTTGGAGTTTTACACAGTATCTTGGTTACTTTCTCATTGCTGAGACACAGTACCTTAGACCCAGAACTCTAAAGAGGAGAGGTTTATTTTGGCTTCCAGTTTGTAGACGTTTCAGTCCATAGTCAACTGGCTGCAAGGCAGGGCAGCATGGCAGAGGGGCCTGGCAGAGGAGAAACAGTTCATAGCATGGTGGCAGGAAGTAGAGAGGGCTCAAGGGAGGAGGAGGGAGACACACCCTTCCAGGCCACACCCCCAGTGACCCACCTCCACTCACCAGGATTCACCTCCCAACAGCACATTTAGCTATAAACCCATCAGTGGACTGATCAGTCCACTGACAAGTACCATGATCCCATGATCCAGTCACCTCCCAAAAGCCCCACCTGTGAGTGCACAAGACTTCGGGGGAGACATCTCGATACAAGCAATAACACACAGATACACATTCTTTGGTCATCTTGCTCACTCCATTGTCTTCTCATTTTACTTTTCTCTTTCCTCTCCCTGCCTGGTTCAAAACATGAATTCGTCTCCTCGTTTCATGCCAGGCAGTTCTGCCCATACTTAGACACTGTGTCATCTCAGCTTCCACTCAAAACAGGCAGATTCGTAAAAATTTAAAGCAAGAAGGAGAGAAAAGAGAGAGAAAGAGGGAGAGACAGAAGAAGAAGGGGGGATTGGAAACTTCTAGGAGAAATTCTACTAGCTATCAAAAAATACTTTATTTTCCTGTGTTTTATGAATAATAGTATGTTAGAGGTTGAAGTTCTTTGAGTAGGGAGAGAAATTTAGCAAGAGCATTTATTTGATCCACTCACTATAGACTGCCCTTGGCCTTCTTACCAGAGTGAAGCAACCCTCTTCTCAAGTTTACATTTAATTCTAATTGCAACCGTCGCGATGATTAAACCTCCCTTTTTCTCATTGTCTTTTCTTGGCATGTTTCTTTGGCTCTACTTGCATGCTATCGACCATGTGCGAATCACAGAGTCTGTGCTTTTTAACTGTGGCAAAACCAAAAGCAGCTTTTTGTGTATTCCCAGAATCTGTTCCAAAACAACTGTGAAATGTTCATCCTTGGATCTGTCATCTTATTTCAGAGAATTGTAACAAACAGCAGCATCTTCTGCTTTTCATTTTCACGAAGAGAGGAAGAAAAAAAAAAACGCCCCAAATGGAGGCGCGGCGTGTAGGAGTAGTTAATGACTTATTTCCTCTCATTTCCTTAATCAGGAAATCTCATACTTCAGCGGCTGCAGGGTTCCCATTAACGTGCTTCTGACCTAAGCCAAGCTGTGCGAAAGCCCGACCGCGGAAACAGCTGGCTTTGCAAACCCCTGCGTGTGCCAAACCGAGACGGACCAGGAGCTGCCATTTGACCAGGGCGCAAGGAAAGCAAGGACAGTTTTTGTGGTTGGCAACAGTACCAGCTCCGGTAGACTCCATAGTCTGAAAAGTAATACACCAAATGATCGACCGAGTGGGTAGTTTGGGCATGAATTGGCTGGTGAGTTTTGCTTTAGGGAGATTTCCTTGTGAAAACCCGGCATTGAGTGATGGACACATTTAATACTTTGTGGTATGAAAAAGCACTCAAGAAAATCAAGACAAATTGGGCCTTTCCTCAGTTCAAGGCATTGCGTAGTTTTGAATCATGGCTCGAAGGCTAACAGCAGATCAAAATGGCCATTATAAACTGTCATGAGCTGTGTTTAAATTGCTTTTTACCAATGATTTTCACACCACAGCTCTGCGTGGGAATAATCTGAAGACAGCTTTGAAAAAAGTACTGGTAAGTGGACCCTACTCCCAGATTTTGATTCATTGGCCTGTGTAAAGCCTGGGCAGTGAGGTTTTTGAGCTGCTCCCTGAGAGGTTCTAATGTGCAGCCAGGGCTAGAGCCACTGCCTGTGAGAATCACAACCATGGCCAAGCTCTGAAACCAGTACATGATGTGTGGTGTGGGGGTGACACGCTGTGACTGTATGCACTGCACCAACTCCACCCGCTCTACAGTTCAAGAGTTGTTCTCCTTTCGCACGCAAAGGGAACTCATCTTTGGCAAACCTCTCTCCCTCTCTCTCTCTCTCTCTCTCTCTCTCTCTCTCTCTCTCCCCCACCCCATCCCCCAGGGAGATGCAAACCTACTTTTCACCATCTCGTACAGACTAAAGTCCTCCCAAGCCGGTTCAGTCCTAGGCAGGGAACTGGCTTCTAAATTACATGCACCCACTGTCACCTGTCTGAATGAACTATGGTCCTCCCTTCCTCAGCCGACACCAGGGAATCTCCAAAATGTGAGCCCTAGGAGGAAACACCTATTAGCCCACCTTGCCAAACTGCTCTTTGTCCAGCATGTTCCCATTTCAGAATAGCCCCCAGATCTACCCTACTATTAAGCCAATGACTTCGCCACATCTCTCAGCCCCTCACATCTAATCACTTTGCTTCTGCTCACTGGCAGCTTGATCCCCCCACACCTTACGCCCACTCCTCACAGGCCCACTGCCCGTGCCTGACATGAGACTGCCGTTGTCCATTTAAGCCATTCCACACCCAGCAGCCCAAGGAGTCTTTTTACACAAAGCTTTATGGACCACTTTCCTGCCGAAAGCCTTGTGACAGTGCCTCATTTCAAGTGGACTGAAATCCAAATTCACAAGTGCCCCCCCACCCCCGGCCCCAGCCACCTCTGCTGGCGTAGTTGTTTGTGCCGGAGGCAGGGCTGTACCCTTCTTCCTTCCCTCTGCCTCGTGGGCCCTAGACCCCCGCTGCCTGGCCTTGGGGAGCTCTGTCCTCTGTCCTGCTCAGGGCCTCTCCTCCGCTGCTCCCTTGGCCTGCAGCACACTTTGGCTGGCACCTTGCGTGGCTGTCCCTCTCCCATCATGCCAGTCTCAGCTGTCTCTATCATAGCATTCTAGTTCTTTCCTTTCTAGTAGTTATGGTACTGAATTTACCTATTTATTTGCTTGTTTTACACACACACATACTCTCTCTCTCTCTCTCTCTCTCTCTCTCTCTCTCTCTCTCTCTCTCTCTCTGGAACTGAAACCCCAAGGCGAAAGGGACTTTCTCTTATTCACAGTTGTATCCCCAGCCCCTAATAGCCTCCCCAACACACTGTAGGAATTCATCAACTATTTGTTGAGTCAAGGAACAAATACTTGGGCAAGGACAGAGGGAAAGGGGTGGATAATTCACTTCCAAGGCAGCCCCTCTCTGAATGATTAGGGTTGATTGCAACTTTAGAAAACAAGGACTGTCGGCTTTTACATACCATGTTCTACTAGCATCTGTTAGCTATTGTTGACACATTTGTCACTCAAGTCATTCTCGTAATGTGTATCAATTAGGGTTCTGGTTACAAGTATAGAAATCAGTAAAGCTAACTTAACCAAAATAAGAATTCGTTATTGTGTAGAACCCACACACAACAGATTTAGAAAAGGACTAAAATGAAATTCAAGGTGTTATGTTGTTATGAAGCTGGGGAATCCTCTCTCTTTTTCTCTCTCTCTTCTCCCCTCCTCCTTTCTCTGTACAATTGTTTCTTTCTTTCTTTGCAGATCAGCTTTCTGCACACCTGCTCCTCACTGTTCTGTTTCTGTCATCCTATCCCCAACATGGAGCTTGGATCTCATAGATTGGAAACTCTGAGTTTCCTGGGAAGGGGCTTCTGCTTGCCAGTGAGCACTCAACCCCGGACAATTATCTGTGGCCAGTGAGCCAGGAATGAATGCACAAACAGCCCCTCCCAGGAGGGTGCAGAGTAAGGGAATCTAGAGGGGCAAACCCTGGGGACAGGGGAAATCGTTGGCTCATTGGGTAGTTAGACACCCCCAAGCACACCCATGACTAGAGTCGAATTATTCACCAAGACATGTTCAATCTCAAACCCTCTTGAGTCTTTTCCATCTGCCTCTTACAACCAGTTTCTATCCAGAGGCTCTCAGGCTTGGAGCTGATTCTGGACTTCCTGGAGAACGATGCCAAACGCTGAACTAGGCTCTGATGGCAGAAAAAAGGGAAGAAGAGAAGTGTATTTATGTCACAGAGAGAGAAGCAGATCAAGGAAAGCATAAGCATATTTTAAGCATCAAAGCATGCTACATTATTTCTGAGAAGAATTGGATTAAGAAAAGAATAAGCATATATTAAGCCTGAAACCTTGATGGATTATTTGAAGTGGTTGCCTTTGAATCATTTTTGAAACCAAATGACTCAGCCACCAAGGGGCCCTTTTGTTACATGATCAATCTTACTTCATTGCTAATATGGTAGGTTCAAATGATGACATGTTCCTGATCAGATGTTGTATTGATGAAGTAGGCTGTTTCTGCCCTTATACTGTATTATGAAGCATTACACTCCAACACTGCCACATGAGCCTATAGAAACAGATCCATCAATATATCGGAATTAAAAATAAGCACTTTAAACCAGGTGTGGTGGCACACATGGTCTACACAGTGAGCTCAAGGCCAGCTTGAACTATGTAGTGAGACCCTGTCTCATTAAAAAAAAAAAAAAAAAAGAAATGGTGCTGGAAAAATTGGCTAACCACATGTCGAAAATTAAAACTAGATATATGTCTCTCACCATGTACTAAACTCAAATCAAAGTGGATCAAAGATCTAAACATTAAAACAGAAACATTAAATTTACTGGAGAACAAAATAGGAAGAACCCTCGAAGACATAGGGGTAGGAAAAAAATTTATGAACAGAACCCAGACTGCACGGGAAACAATACAAAGAATCAGTGCTTGGGACCACATGCTATTAAAAAGCTTTTGCACAGCAAAAGAAATCACCAGTAGAGTAGGGCGAAAACCCACAGACTGGGAAAAAATTTTTGCTAGCTATCCATCAGACAAAGGTCTAACATCCAGAATATACAAAGAATTCAAAAAAATTAAACCTCCCAAATTTAAAGACCCA